>JAKTPO010000014.1:176815-347646 GCA_030557635.1 Hemisphaericaspora nanyangensis | reverse complement strand
ATTTGACTGTGACGTTTAGTTCAATCTTTCATCCCGTATGGTGTTGGTTATTTCCTTGGATGTTAATTCAGCAATTTCTTATTGATATATAATATATTATGTAACATATTATACCCATTGCAACAGAATGAAAAGAAAAGTTTTCACTATATCACACCAGTTGGCTGTGACATAAAGGGTAAATAAGAAAAAGAAGACGCTTAGTAGATGCCTATTCTTCAACATGCTCCTACCTGGGGGAGTGCAAAAAATTAAAAAGAAAATAAGACTAGTGATCATGCTCATGGCGACCAAAGCCTTGTTATATAATATCATTTCCAAAGCCCCATGAACAGATTTAACAACTGGGTAGAATGGGTTCCAGCCCCGAAAAGGATGAATATATAAAACGAGTATATAGCTATATTATCAGTAACATACTGATGACTAATACCAGTGATGTCATTACTCCTGCGAGCTAATGGGTAGATCAACAACACGACAACGAATATCGTATGAATCCATGAGTTTCTCACTTGGCTTGAAGTTGATCAAATAATACGTCAGTTAAACTGCAAGCTATTCTTGGTCAGCTAAAGAACGTGCATGATAAGAGGAACGGCATTTTTCTCCACCACATACGAAAGATTCAATATGTCATGCTTTATCGAAGTGCTTAGCAGAACTATTTGAAGCCTGGTAAAAACACCAAAGATGTTTGCGACCCAATACAAGATCATACGAGAATAGTAGCTGTTTATTGTATATATTGGATAATATGACAGAACCACATCTGATTAGAAATTGTAAAAGTGAGACGTGATAGAGTTGAAAATAACTATGTTTTGGCTATAGTAAGAACTGCGTGGTACATTATACAGCAGCAGTTAGTTTGTTATAATATTGAAGAGTTCTCTTTTGCTAAACTAGGTTGGATAACATCTTTTTATATAATTCTTTCGTTGATCTTCTTTATGAGAAAAGTATCATTCTCGGGGTTCTTCCGGCTCAACACCTTTCAACCAAGTGAGAGTCGATATTATATATTGAAGATATTAGCTTACGATAATTCAATAATGCGAAAACACACATTCAGAAAGAAATAAATGCAAAACAAAATCTATTCGTATGTAAGAAGCAATAGTACATATGTTGACCATATCATTTCTTCAGAAAATTCCCAATTTTTGACAAGTATGGAATAACCAAACAGCAAAATTATTCACCAGAACTTGTCTAATCTTAGTTTCATCAACTGGTAAATCATATTGTTTCTCTTCATCTGTAACTTTCTTATCTCCAGCCAAATAATTAAATGAAGCAAATACAAAAGAGGACAATCGTTGTTTTAAAGTTAAATCTTTCAACATACTACTTGTTGTTTCAAGTAATGGAGTAGTTGCTGTTTCAATGTCTGATTGTTTGCCATCCTTGGTTGTTGATTCCTGTTCCCGTTCCTGTTCCCGTTCCTGTTCCTGTTGTTGTTGCTCTTGTTGTTTTGCA
This sequence comes from Hemisphaericaspora nanyangensis, assembly GCA_030557635.1. Taxonomy (NCBI): domain Eukaryota; kingdom Fungi; phylum Ascomycota; class Pichiomycetes; order Serinales; family Debaryomycetaceae; genus Hemisphaericaspora; species Hemisphaericaspora nanyangensis. The sequence goes on along the minus strand of JAKTPO010000014.1, from coordinate 346,164 downwards.
CCCTGTTTGAGTTCTAACATTAAATCAGGGAAATCACTAATTACACCATACTCATGTAACCTAGCAATTGAACCAACTTTTGTCAAATATTGAAATTGTAATTCACGATTAATTGTCCAAGAAAACAATTTCAAGCCTTCTAACTTTAACAAGGGTGCAAATTTGGTTAAAAATCCTACTGACCAAGTTGCTAAATAAATCAATGAAACTCCTGATAATCTAAATTTAATTCTATCTTGGGATACATTATCCAAATAATGATTAAAACTGATATAAAATATGGAATCTTTCCAACTGGTACTAATATGAAAAATGTCAAAAACTTGTCCTTTAAGATCTTTAAACTTATCTTGGAAATATTCATCTTGATTTATGTATTTTAAAAAATTCAAATCCCAAATACCAAATTGTATTCTATTAATCCACCAACTTAAATCAGGTTCAATTGAAATTAAATCTTCCACAATATATTTAAGGATCCTTGTAGGATTAAATCTTTTGATATCTAATTGTAATTTCAAAATATCGTCTTTTTCATTGGCTTTAACATAATCTTGAAACCAACGCAAAACATCTTGGAAACTAAGTAAAGGATATCCACCTTCTTTAGTACGTAAATCACGTAAAGTATCAAAATTAGTTTCAGTTATAACGTAATCAGTTTCATTACCATCTTTATCAACAAATACTCTTTTGGTATTTCCGTCATGAGAGATAACAATAACATTATCTTTTGATAACCATAAATCAGTTTCTATGATTGTTGCGCCAACATCAAAAGCAGCATTGAATCCAACTAGGGTATTTTCAGGATATTTTCCTTTAAATCCACGATGACCAACTATAATAGGAGATGTACTAGCCATTTAAAAAAGCGAATGATTTTGCAAGATACACAACACTAACCTTTAGTGGAGAGTTAATGATAGATGGATGAAAAAGTTTTAGCAGTCAAACAACAACAACAGCAAAAAAAAAATGGTTATGCATTGAAAGGGCACGTTGACCATTTATATAAACGTCAAATTCCTTAATTCCTTTGGGCTGAGAAAGGAATGTAATATCCTTTTAATTTAACAATAAGAAGTGATTTTTTGAATCTACACAAATAACGAAACTGCATTCAATAGCAATATTAAAAAGGGCTTTGATCAAAACAAAGAATACTGAGCATTAACTAAGATTTTAAGGTTTTGATTGATGGTTGGACTTTTTTTTTGGTTCATGGAGATTATGAATTCACTACCAACCACCTAGGACCCCTACAAGATCCAGAGATCGGTTGCTTATTCTGGCGACATTTTAGTTCAAATCCAGATTATATATATCTTGGCTATTATTATTTGGCTCTATCTAGGGTTTAACTGTTAATAGCGAATCGTACCTTGAAATATTCACAATTTACAACGCACTGCATGTGGAGGGGCACGTTCTTGGATCACTTGATGAGCCTAAGCGACAAAAAAGCAATCACAAAACTTACTTGGGATCTCATACCAGAGTGAAATGTCATTTTATACTTTAAGAAAGATGGAAATCCTAAAAAGGAAATAACTCTTTAGTAATTAGTCTCGAGATTTATATATCTCGAGGGTTAATGAAATTCCTTGTTAATAGTGACAAATCTTTCCGGATAAGATCTAATTTGAATGTTATAGTGTTATTGATCATAGAAAGTACGGAAGAAATTTTATAGCTTATTTGGAAATGCCTCGAATATTGCCCAAATATAGGAAAGCAGAGTTTTTAAGGCAGAGATGATATTAAGTTTTCAACCAAAAATTGTTCAGTAAAACAACCACGTTTTCTTTCTATTATTGGATTTGTCTCTCGGTTCGTTCTAAATATGGAAGCCAGATGGTTCTCAGAAACAAACATACCAAAAACATCTTTTCTTGGTACAAAAGAGCAAAGGAACTTGTTGGTACAAAAAAAGAAAAGGAACTTGACGAATTCCGAGGCGTTTTATGTGAAACAACAGGCTATGTATGTATAACTACTACTTGCTGATATATACTTGAAAGAGAACAAGGTAGAACAAATCCAAGGGCAGTGTCAAGTGGCATAAAATGAGGAAAATTGTATACCGGCATAGTTTTGGATTTGCCTGCATTTGATTCAGGAAATTCGAGAGTTGTATGTTGGATGCTTGCCCCGCCAAGAATCAGCATTTCTATACTCCCTCTGCTATATCATTTGGTCGAGTTTTGTGGTTCAATCGCGTCAGTCAACCATCGGGTAAATATACCTTGTCTTGCCGAGGTCCAAAATTTTGGTTTGGTAAAAATTTTGTGGGGTAATTAAATTTTTGAGTTTTGTTAGCACCATTCAAAATGAATTGGTTATTTCTTATGAAGGGGAACCTGTTGTGCTATTCTATGATATGATAAATAGTACATGAAGATATCTTTAGGTAAAATTGTAATATTAAAATCTATATAGTAGAACTTTCGAAGGAATAAATAAAAGTGATGATATGATATTTAGAAGTCGAATAGAATACTATAAATACTTAACTGGGATATACCGCCTAATAAAAAAGAGAAAGTAACTGATATCTGGGACATATGCTAAAAGTTATGTACCAGAAAACGGGTATAGTGAAGTAAATAAAACTGAATTCCCGAGGGTAAAAGCTGAGCGAATATAGATAATTTAATGGAGCTTGAAATATAAACATGTTAGCAGCAGTAACTCATAATCAATGAGTACCAAAAGGTAAGGGAACAACCAAAATTATACAAACAGATTGACTCATCGGTCAAAATATCTTCTAGAAAAGCTCAAAAGTGAATTGTTCCTTATATGGACATATTTAGATAGTAGTTTCTAGGTAATAGTTACGAATCACTCGAATATGAAATATTAACTCTCTTTGCAATTACTTATTTGGTAAATTTGTTACTGTAAATTTTCGATTTTGTTTGTATTGAATATTCGCCATTTAGTTCACAAGATGAAAGGAAACCAGTTCTCGTTAAAACTTCCTGATAATATACATAGTATAGATATGCACTGATATGTATTTGCTATTTGTTAAGGGAAGATTCCCTTGCTTTTTGTTAGAGAAAGACCCAGAAGGGGTATGATTAGAAACAGATTTCCAGCATGTTGGACTTTTTCACCAGTAAATTGAAAGAATTGGGATATCTCAGAAAATGCCCCTAGTAAAGACGTCTCATTACAAAGAGATATTCACGAAGTAATCCAATTCTACACACAATCACCTTAACCTTTTGCAATACAAATCTAGACAAAGAGGGGAGTTCATTTTTTCTTTATAATTTATGCTTCTTTTGAGCTTCATCAACAACCAATTTAATCAATTGGAAAGCAACTGATTCTGGCATTGGTAAAACTATCCCCTCAGGATTAAAACTTTCCCGTTCTTCATCGCTTAATTCTTCAGGATATACTAATTTTCTAACAAAATCAGTATCAAACCATCTAGCATCTGATAATTCATTATCATGACCTAAATGAATAGATTCATTTATACCATTAAAATCGACAATTCCCATACATCCAATCATCAAATTCGAAGGGAATGGCCAAGGTTGAGTCATGACAATATCGATCTCAGAACAATTAACACCAGTTTCTTCCCAGATTTCTCTCTTAGTGGCAACTTCGACCGTTTCGGAAGGTTCCATAAATCCAGCAGTACATGAATACATTTTAGTAATTGCGTTTCTTTTAGATAATGATAGTAAGATCTTTGATCTATCTCTACTTGCAATTGTTGATATAACTGCCATATCAGTTCTTGGAAATGATACATTTGCAACATGAGAACTTTTAACTGGGCAGGCAAATTTTTCATCATCATCGCCACCATCTCCATCTGAATCAACGTCAATTTTAGTGTTTGTACAGAATAATTTCCCACCAGCATGAATTGGAATTGTGGGTTCTCCACAACCAGGGCAGAATCTATTTTTATTTAACCAATGGAAAAACATAGCTCCATGAGAGAATAATGAAGCCTCTTTATGTTCAAATCCTAGGAAATGTTTTCTTGAATGAGTGAAAAACACCCCATTCTCTACTGGTGTTTTCGATTTCCCGTCACCATTCACATCATTAATATGATCATTAACAAATGAAACAATTGTATTTGATAACTCAACATCCGGAGTTAAATCAACAGCATAATATGCAATACCTTGATATCTTCCTTGATGATCTAAATATTTTTCATCAGGAGAAGTATCATCTAATTTCAAAGAATGTAAATCCAAACCAACACTCTCATCCAATAATCCCAAAAACAAGAAAACCGGTTTATGAGCACCACGAATACTAAATGATTGCATACGATTATCGTTATTCCAAGTAGTCAATATCGATTTCCATTGTGGTATAGCATCAAATAATCCTCGTTGAATCATGCCCTTACTACCATTCTGTTGTGTTCCATCATCACCACCACCAACCCATCCAACTTTCCCCAGACCAGTTTCTGTCAAACAAAGTTGATTAGATCCATTAGTTAATATAGTAAGCTTAGGACTACCCTTTGCACTCTTATAGATCAATGGTTTTTGACGTTCATAAAATATAAATCGTGTTGAAGGATGAAATAAACTTTGTTTAATAAATTCAGTATCTTCACGTAAAAAGGAAACACGATTGACTACTTCTGAACCAAAGTACATATCTGCTTGGATATCTCTAACGGTACTATGACTTGAGTGTGACATTTTGGGTATATACTTACTACTAGTAGTACGAGTTATTCTTGTTAACATAAGAAAAGAAAGAGTTCAAAACATTTGTAATTATTAATTACGTGAAAAATTATCTATTGGGATTTTTTTTGCTTATCAATCGCTGAGTTTATTAGTATTGATATAATGTAATTACTAATATAACCATATTGATATATAAAAGGTGGAGGGACACACAAAAGTGGAAAAGAAGCCACAAAATAACTGTATCACATTAACAATGAAAACTATCTATTGGGCAAAACTCCTAATGATAAGGATCTTGTATATAGTATATATATAGAAGTGTTACATGTGCAAAACCTATTAACGCAACTATTCCCGTGAGCGCAAGGCATAAGTTTCTCTTATACACAAATCGTATGCGTGGAACAATAGATGTTAAATCATAGCTATTCTTACATTAGTATATAACATAGATTATTCTATATGCCACGAGATAAAGTTACCATTCCAACACTTCTATTTCGTTTATGAAATAAAAACTCTTGTAATATGATAATATGTTATCGATATTGGGTAATAAAATGTAACCAAAGAAAAACCTCATGAGATTGTCATATATATAATTAGACAGCTCACAAGATATAAGTAGTTTTTCTAAAAATGGTAAAATTTTAATCTCCCTGGGGCGTATAGTCTAATCATACCATAGAAAGCAATAAGGTAAGTAGATAAAGTTAAAATCCCAGGGGTATATGATATCACTACAATAAAAACTTAATATAACCCGATAAAAAGAAAACCCAAATGTAGTATTCATTGGAAAAAGAATTCCTATGTACATGTCCCAATGAACATCCTAAGCTGTCTTTAATGTTAGTATTATTATTCCCTTCTTAATTATAGGAAGTGTGAAATCCCACCAGAAGTGTCTAATAGATCAGATAATCTTAAGATATTCTCCACAACATATTTCGGAAGTCTAACGTCTTATAAATATCTTTTGCAATCATCACCTAAAAAGAACCTACCCTCTTCGACTCAACACTCCCTGAAAATGAAAAACATACCTTTTGTAAAAACCCAATTAATATATACATTTCTAAAAATACAAATCATCAACCAATAGTCATATTTTTAAGAACAGCAGTTCCTAACCCTTTAATCCACGATTTCCTAGTTCTTCTATCCACAATAATAAAAGCACGTCCAGATTGTTTCATTCTCCCAGTTCTACCTAATCTATGTACCAAATCAACTGAAGATCTAGGTAAATCAAACAAAATAACATTCTTGATCCCCACAAAATTCATTCCACGAGCCATTAAATCAGTACTCACCAATACTTTGATCTTACTCTCGTCAGGATTATCCTTGGATAACAATGCAGCTGGTTGTAAGAATGGTTGAATTAATTCCAAACGTTCACTAGCTACAACACTACCATCAATACCTATAATATCACGTTCTGGAAACTTGTATTTTTCAACAAGGGATTCAACCAATGGTTTAACATGTTTCTTTTCATTAACAAAAACCAATATTCTCTTGACATATCCATCTTCTGTCCCGTCTTTTAAAATAGCATAGATTGCTTGAGCAAGACATCTAGTTTTTGACCCATTATAGGGGGAAAGTTCAGCATCCAAAACGGAAACTTTAATTGATCTTGGGATTTTATGTAACTGTGGAGTAACGGTATATATGACACTTTTGTTCCCAACCCCGGGGAATAATGATTTAAGTGTGGTTTGGAAATTTTTGGGGATAGTTGCCGAAACCAAGATTAAATCACGAAGTTTTGGTAAAACTTTAATGACTTGGGTAGTATCTTCAACAAATGATTTATCAAATAAAGTATCAGCTTCATCAACAACACAATATTGAATATTTCTAAAGATACGATATGGATTAACTGTACTTCTCAAATTACTCAAACTAGTCAATTTAGCAGGAGTAGTCACCAAAACATCAATTGTCCCATTTTTGTAACAAGATTGATATAGAGAATTTGGAGTATCACCACTAGCAAATTTCTCAATCTTAAAACCTAATGTTTTATTTTCAGGCAAACTTAAAAATTCACCATAACCTTTAGGAATATTCATATGTTCATAATCAACTGTAAATGAATTAGCACGTTGTAATACGGCATAAACCTGTTCAACTAATTCTTGAGTTGGGAGTAATATCATCGACCTAATCTGTTCAACTTTTTTAGGTTTTAAATATTCTTCAACACCCAATTCATGAAACCGTTTCATATCATCTTCTTTTAATTTCGTCAATATAGAAGCCAAATATGCCCAAGTCTTCCCTGAACCAGTCTCAGCAGCAATCGTGAAGACTTTAGTCCTTATTTCTTCTTGTAATTGTTCCTTAGCTGATTGTTCTTCTTCAACATCATCACCATCATTATCACGCTTATTATTGAGCGATCTAACCCTGTTTAATCTTCGAATAGCAGCAATCTGAACAGGAGAAGGTTTTATTTCAATCTCATCCAATGAATTATGTCTAGGTCCTTTAAGTACATATTGAGATTTGATTTCTTGAATCATAACATCACGAACATTTGGGAAAATTCTTAAATGTTCAAATTGACTAATTTTATCTAATCCAACTATCCCCTTTTCCTTCTCTGAAGGAGCAGTATATGCTAATTGTGAAAACTTACCAAATGAAAATACACTTTCACCTGAGTTTGGATTGGAAGAAGGAGAAGAAGAAGTAGTGGATGCTCCAGCGGGTGGGACTCGTAATTGATATCGATTATTCGACGATTTGAATGATTTTGATTTCAGATTTGGTCCATTTCTGTTTCCAGAAGACGATCTTCTAGACGAGGATGCATATCGTATTATATCTAATGGTCTATATCGTATTAATTGACATGATGTTCTTGTCAATCCTGATATCATTGTAATAAATAAGGGTTTTAATTTGAGATGAGTAATAGAAAGAAATTAAGAAATTGAAAAATGTGAAAAATTTTTTTTCACCTAAAGTTTTTGTTAGTCGTGTACTTTTGCACAATTAATCGACTTTTTGAAGAATTTGAAAAATTTTCCAATATTAACTAAAAGTAACTACTGGGCTTTAACATATTAGAATTAAGTATATACGGCCATAAATAACCATGTTGAGATCAGCTAGCTCATTGGCAAAGTCAACTGCTATTGCCAGAGCAGTTACCACCACCAGATCAATCACCACCTCATCCGTTTTATTCGCTGCCAAACCAAAACAAAAAGAAGGTAAAACGGCCGTTAAATTCCGTAGGAAAGAATCAGGAACTCAAAAGGAAAAGAAAGGTGGTATGACCCATTTACCATTTGGCAAAGCAGTTATGAGATTGGACTTACACAAGAATGCGCCTGAACTTCCTCAAGGAATTCCAAATTTAACTTATCAAGAATTAATTTCTAAACAAAGATTTAGTAGAGTTACCACGTTTGATTCTGAAACTTTGCAAAAATTGGATAAAGCTGGTTGTTTTAAGAAATATCAATATCATGAAATGTTCCAATCTCAAGTTAGTTTTATTTCTTCCAATTTAATTAAATTAAATAATAATTTCATTGAAAAGTTATCAAATCAAGAATCCAAAAATAATAGATTGGTGATTACTGGTACTAAAGGGATTGGTAAATCTACTCTTTTAACTCAAGCCATTGCCGTTACTAAATCAAAATTTGACCAACAAGTGGTTGTTTTACATTTAGATAATGCTGAAAAAATATCAAATGGTACTTCCAACTATATCAAAAATGAAAAATTAAACTTGTATCAACAACCAATGTTAACCAATAGATGGATTAAGAAAATCATTTCTTCAAATACCGAAGTTTTCCAAACCATGAAATTAACGCAGAATGTCACTTTTCCAACCAAGGGTGGTAAAGAGATCACTTTAAAAGCCAATCAAGATTCACTTTATGATTATCTCACCCAAACTATTGAATTCAAAAGACCAAACCCAACCAATGGGTTCCAATTCTTGATTCAAGAATTACAAGCCCATTCCCAGGATATACCAGTCCTAGTTTCCATTGATAATTTCAACACAATTGTTGATTATCCAGTCACCAAATATTTCCATAAAGATTTTACTTCAATTATGGTTACGGATTTTGAATTGGGTGATTTTATTTTTAAATGTGCCAGTGGTGAAATTAATTTCCACAAAGGTGGTGTCTTATTATCTAATACATCCACTCATATTGCCCAAAGTACAATTGCTGTCGCACTTGACCAATCCAAATTTTCACCCTATGAACAACCACCAAAATTCTATATTGATTATGCTGATAAGTTATTATTAAATGGTGGAGTTCAAGAATTTGCCATGGCTAATTTTACTATGGAAGAAACTGAAGAATGGATCAGATTTTTGAATTTTGCCGGTATAGTAATTGCTCGTCCTGATTTCGTTGCTACAAAACCAGGTGTTGTTGAAGTTAATCCTATTTATGATGATGCTCCTAAATTCGATGAAACTAAACAATTGGAAAGAATTACCAAGAATTTATATGTCATGTCACAAGGTAATCCATATGGTATATTACGTGGATCAATCTTATCATGTCTTTAGTATATATATATCTAGCTTTCTTTTTTTACATGTAAATACAATCTAACATTAACAAAAATGCATTCATTAATCTATATAATGAACTTAAAAATACTAATATACACACATGGTCTAAGTAAACAAAGTATCTTCATCTCTTAAATATTCACCAATATCCCCCTGTCTAAAGGCAACAATAGCAGTTGGACCTAAATTCCTAGCCTCAGTAGTTGATTTAGCACTCACACCAAACCCCAAGGGGACATCATTCATTGAATATACAATAACCCCAGCATGTTCAGGTATATCATCACTCATTCTCCCTACATGAGCCTTTAGGACATGATTTCCATATAAAAATGGCATTTCACCATTCGTTTTAATCCAAATTTTAAATTTTGCATATTGAGCTAAATAAGGTAATGCTGTGATATGTAATCTAAATTTACCAGTCTTGGTAAATTTACCAAAACATGTTCCTAATGACATTAATTGATTACGAGATACTGATGTAGCAAATTTGGCAATCTGTTCGGAAACATAATAAACTCGATCTTTTTGAAGTCGGAAAACATGAGGATTGGTTGGATTGTCTATGAGGAAGGAAATGTTACGACCGATGTAGCTGGCTAGTTTTTCAAAGACTACTTTTGTTTCTTCTTCTGTTAATTGTCTCATAATGCTCTATAAAGGATATAAAAGATATATATATATATGTATAATAGTATAGATATATATACTTTTGTATAATGATTGAAATTTTTTTTTTCAGTGTGTGAGATGAGATGAGCTCTTTTCAACATAATTAATCATAAATTTTTCACTTTCTACAAATATCCATATACTCCTATATATATAATCTACGTAAACCATCCAACATGTCAGACCAACAATCAGAATCTCAATCAGTTGAACCACCGTCAACTGTTGAATCATCATCAACCACCCCTTCAATTCAATACGAAGATCAAGTCGATGAATCAGTCTATAAACATCGTGATCAAAAATCAAAATGGACTCGTCGTGCTCGTGCCGGTGATGATGCCAGACCAGGTGACAGAAAAAGAGCAAGAAGAGAAGAAGCTCAAGAAAGAAGAAAGAATGAATATGAAACAAAGTCAACGTATGTACCGGTTACTCTTACTCCCCCCTCTTAACGTGTTTCATTTTACGTTACTAACCAAGTTTTTACAGTCCATATGTTCCCAAATTAGATGAAAATGGTCAACCAATCCCCAAATCTGACCGTAGACCAAAACGTAAATGTGCAGTTATGATAGGATATTGCGGCACAGGATACAATGGAATGCAAATCCAAAACGACCCCCTGATCAAAACAATCGAACGTGATATCTATGAAGCCATGGCAAGAGCCGGTGCCATCTCTCGTGAAAATGCCGAAGATATTAAAAAATCAGGATTCATGAGGGCAGCACGTACAGACAAGGGAGTCCATGCTGCAGGAAATGTAATCTCACTCAAGATGATAATTGAAGATCCTGAAATCATCAACAAGATAAATGCTGAATTACCTCCACAAATTCGAATTTGGGGAATTCAAAGAACTACTAAATCATTTGATTGTAGAAAATTATGTTCTTCAAGAATTTATGAATACTTGTTACCGACTTATTCCTTACTCCCACCAAAACCAACTACAGTCATGGCTCAACTTGTACGTTCTCAACGTGAATTAAACCCCGATTTATTTCATTCTGATGAAGAAGGTGAAACATGGTGGAAACAAACTCAGGATCAGATCTTGGCTGCCACCGGTATATCTGAATCCCAACTCCAATCCATCGGAACTGCAATTGAATCTTCACCATCAGAAGAAGATTCTTCTTCTTCCACTACTACCAAACCAGCTATTCATGATCCTGAAGGAAATTTAACCGAATATGGTCAATCCCTTCAAAAAATCAAACAAATCGAAACCCAAGCCCGTCGAAATTATCGTATTTCTAACTCACGTCTTGCTCAATTCCGTCAAGCAATGGAACAATATCAGGGAACACACAATTTCCATAACTTTACAATTGGAAAATCTTTCCGTGATCAATCTTCAAACCGCTACATCATGCAAACTAAAGTCGGTTCACCATTTGTCATTGAAGGTACAGAATGGATTTCCGTCCGTATTCATGGTCAAAGTTTTATGTTACACCAAATTAGAAAAATGATAAGTATGGCAGCTATGGTTGTTCGGATTGGATGTCCTGCCGAATTGATTCAAGATTTCTTTGGCCCTCAAAAGATAAATATCCCCAAGGCACCTGCTTTGGGATTATTATTAGAAAATCCCGTGTTTGGAGCATATAATCAAACATTGGCCAAAATGGATTATGAACCTATTGATTTCACTAAATATGATGAAGAAATGGAAGCGTTCAAGATGAAGTATATTTACGATAAGATTTATGCTGAAGAGAATAAAGAAAATGTATTCTATGGATTCTTTGGATTTGTTGATACTCGTAGTTTAGGCGGGAATACTAATACTGTTGATGCTGAAGGTGAAAAACCTGAAGGTACAAGTGTATTCGATTTCTTATTGAATTATGCTGAAAAGAAGCAACAAGAGAAGAAACATCTCCAACAAGAGAAATCAGGCAATTAATTAATTAATTAACACTGTTAACTATTAGGTATATTTAGTATTAAACGATATGTATAGAACCTCTTATTTTTTCCCCAGAAATCAAATATAAAAAAACAAATAAAAACAAAGACATATATATATATATGATTCAAAAAGATAACAAATCACCAGTATGCAAAAAAAAGCGAATTATTGATGGATGATAGATAGTAGCAGTAGTAAAAGGTTAAAGCCATGCAGGGTTTCCTTGTGATTGTGGTTGTTGCTGTTGTTGTTGTTGAACAACTCTTGGTTTATCTTGTTGGTAACCATAATTTTGATACTGAGCGGCAGTTGCAGGATCAATCATTGGCTTAGCTTGTTGTTGTAATGATACTCTTTGCTTTTGAAGACGTTGTTGAGCAGCAAGTTGATCTTGTGGAATTGGTTGTTGTGGGACTGGTTGAACCTGTTGTTGCCCTTGTTGTTGCTGTTGTTGTTGCAGTTGCAGTTGCTGCTGCTGCTGATGCTGCTGATCATCCTGTTGTTCCTGTTGCTGATCAACATCAGTAATCTTCCCCTGAGCTCTTTGTTTTTCTTGTTGGAATTTATATAAAGTCCAATCAAATACATAATCATAACGGAAATTTTCCTTTTTAAATAAATCTCTAAATAATTTTCTTAAATATGGATAATCAGGTTTATCATCAAATCTTAAAGTTTTAACATAATTCATATAATCCAAAAATTCTGAAGGTAAACCTTTACACAAGATATTATTGGGGGTAGTCATTTTCTTTTCCATAATTCTATCATATTTTTGTCTCTTTGTAGCTGCTTTTAAACCTTGCCAAGGTAATGATCCACGACAGAAATAAATCAAGACATAACCCAAACTTTCCAAATCATCTCTTCTACTTTGTTCAATACCTAAATGAGTATTAACACTAGCATATCTTGCAGTTCCTGTTAAATTCTTATTTTCTCTATAAGGGATATGTAAATGAGTTCTAGGATCACGATACTTTTTAGCCAAACCAAAATCAATAACATTAACTTGGGAACCTCTTCTTCCAATACCCATCAAGAAATTATCAGGTTTGATATCCCGGTGAATAAAGCATCTAGCATGAATATATTCAATACGACATATTAATTGATCAGCTAATAACAACACCGTTTTAAAAGTGAATTTACGATTACAATAATTGAATAAATCTTCCAATGAAGGACCTAATAAATCAATAACCATGGCGTTATAGTCACATTCAGTACCATACCATCTTACAAATGGGATACCTACACCTCCACTAAGTGCTTTATAAACTTTTGCTTCATATTCTAATTGAGGATGTTTAGCCTTTGTATTTTCTAATTTAATGGCAACTTCTTCACCTGAAATAATGTTTGTTCCTAAATAGATGTCACCGAAGGAACCTGAACCTATCTTACGTCCAATACGATATTTCTTACCAACTCTTAAGTCCATGATATGATAATGATATATGATATGTTATATGATATATGTTATATAGTTATAAGCGCTGGCAAAACAAGTAAATAAAAAATAAAGGGTGTATTGTTTTAATAATATAATGATGATGGTAGAAGTATTATGGTTTCTATCTATAAGATGTTTATAAATCCTGTATAAGGTGTATATGTTATATATGTTTTATATGGGATTATATGGAATATATGTTATATTGTATATTGTATATGATGATGTTTATGGTTTATTGAGTAAAGAAGAAAATGATGAGATTTTTTCTTTTTTTTTTTTACACACACACACACTCTGACACACTTTTTTCTGTCTGTACTGTCTGTTCTGTCTGTCTGTCTGTCTGTCCGTATGTTTATTTTTTTTATTGTTTCCCCCTATTAAGTGTTTAAAGGTCATGTCGTTTACGTCAAGAATTTTAGAAGGGAAATCTCATTAATTATACGACGACATTTTTTGTATGATCTTTTTGTTCTTGTTCACGTGCAACCTAACTTAATTTATATTAACATTACTTAACAACCAGCACAAATTAATTTAAATTAATTTAGATTAAAAGAAAAAAAAAAGAAATTAATAATGTCGCATGTAATTATGTCGTGTAATTCTTCCGTCTTTCCAAAAAGAGCTACCATGTTCCTCTTCATCTATCATAACTCATAATAACCAATATACATATATAACCAATATACATATATATTCATATATCACATACTAAATAGTCATAAATCAAATGTCTAAAGTATTAAAATACATAAATTATCCTACCCCGAATGAAGACTTCTAAACATATCCAACACACTAAAATAATGTCCAGTAATTCCCAATACAACACATATATGCCATATATTATGACTTGCCATAAAATAATCAACCCACCATAATGACATAAAATCATTGGCAAATGGTGTTCTTATAGGTTCAACTTTAAAATGTTTATCCAAAATCTCCTTAACTTTATCATCATTATCATTACCATCACCACCACTACCATCCATTGGATTATGATGATGTTCTACCATTTCTTCAATTTCTTCTTCAATTTGTTCCATTTCTTCTATTCCACTAGTTTCTACTATATCCAATAATACATCTCTTGTATCATAATTATGTTGACACATGGCAGTATTGTTTTCATCAATACGTACATCATATCTCCATCTTTCTGGAATCAACCCGCCATAAAACACAACACCTAACCAATACCATATAAAACTTTTGTAAACCAAAGGAATAACAAATATAAATGCATTCCATAATCCTTCATAAAAACCCATACATATTAATGAAGTTATTCCCAACATTGCCAATCCCATGAAAAATCCAATACGTAAAGATCGACATTCTGGTCTATCAAAATATGGTGACCAATTAAATATGAATCCAGTACTTCCACAAACACTTGAAAATATAATGAAAATATTCAATAATTTTGGATGATTAAATAATGCACAATATTCAAATACAATAACTGAACATGTTATAAGCACTGTTATACCAGTATAATCAACACATGCCATTGTTTGTCTAGTTGGATAATGTGCAAAACATGAATATGTATGCCATGCTGAGGAACTAATTAAACATTTTGCAGCTGCTGCTAAAAATACATACATGGCAATATTTCCAGCAGTAGTATTTAATTGAAATACATTAGTACTGGGAAAATGTATAAATGAAAGATATCCAACATATATCAATCCAATTAAATGACTCCAGATATTCATAGATTCATTATGATTAAATTCAAATATCGATTTAAGCATCGAGGTATGACTTAATGAAAATCGATATCCTTCAATAATATACTTATTTTCTCTCCAACTTAATGGTAATTCATAATAATGAATTCGACCTCCCTTTTTGTCAGAATTCTTTAAAGCACGATTAAAATTAAAGAATCGAAGTTTATTTAAGATTGCATCGTGGGTATAATCATCAGTAGCTGCTGGTTTATGAGTCTTTATGAAATCATCAATTTGTAGTAGTTTTTCATCAAAATATTGAATAGTAGTTATGATCTTTTCGGTTAAAACTTCTTGTTTCGTTGGATCTACTTCGTCTTCTTGCTGCTGCTGCTGCTGCTGCTGTTGTTGTTGTTCCCATTGTTGCTGCTGCTTCTGCTTCTGCTGCTGCTGCAGTTTTTCGTTCCCTTCTGGATAGCTACCACCACCTGATGAAAATAAATAATTATATTGATCATCCAAAGTCTTGTACAAATATTCCAAGTTATTGAATGAATTAGTCAATACTGATTTCTTGATCAATGTCAATCTCTGATGAATAAGATTTAAATTATTCATAGAAAACATAGCTAACATCCTTGCACTCGAAGAACTACGTCTTCTTCTTATACTTCTACTTCTTCTACTATCATGTTTTTCACCACCCTTTTCATTATTTAATAATTCTTCTTGTTCCTGTTGTAATTGTTCCAAACTGTCAACAACGTCTTGTTCTGAAGTTAATTTAAAAAACTGTTCAAAGTTATGTAATCTTGCTTCGATTGAAGAAAGGAATTTATCTAGTTTATCAACTAAGATTTCTTCAGTTGAGGTTAAAAGACTGCTGGGTGATGAATTTGAACTGGAAGTTTCGAGCATAGCAGTTATTGATCTGTTTCTGGTGGTGCTAGTGGTTGTTGTTGTTGCTGTTGTAGGTGAAATTTGGAGTCCTGTTGTAGATGACATGGTTATATACTAATAGGGAAAAGGTGTAATACAATATAATGAGTGCAGCTTATTAACTTAAAGGTACTACCTTAAGTTGGTTATATTAGAAGGTTTTTTAAATAGGGGGGTGTTTTTTTTCCATAATTTTTTATTTAACGTTTTTCCGGTATTCTTGTATTTCTTGTTTTCCCACCTTTCAATTTGCCAGAAAATACTTTTTTTCAATCATTAAACGACATTTTTAATTTTTTGGTAATACGACGACAATTAGTCTATGTCTATGCCCACACACACACTAGAACAACATGTTCTATTCATCCTCGACACCCCTCCCTCACCTTACATTGTCGAGAATGGGGTGGGTGTATATTCTTAATATACTACTCTAACAATACATTTACTTATCTAGAATTACTAAGCGTTCTCTCTGTATATCTTACTCTCAAGAAAAAAGCAAATATAAGCGACATTATTTAACCATGATGTAAATCACGACATTCTTCTTCGGTAAACCGTTTTATTTTGGTTAATTTAATTAGTTTCTGTTTTTTATATTTTTTTCTTTTTTTTTTTTTTTGGTTCAAACCGATTTTATCCGATTTCGGTGATTAAACTTTACAATTATTAACACATTTGTATTACACTTTCAATTAATTATATGGTAGCTGTCACCATATTAAGCTATAATAATATCTCTATAGAAACCACTCAAATATACAACTTGGTAAATAAAAATTGACGTTTACTAATAATACTACAAATTGGGGATTTACACTTTGTTCTCATCAGGCTTCTCAAATTGTTCAGATTGTCGTTGTTGTTGTTGTTCTTCTTCAGGTTTCTTAGATTCCTGTTGTTGTTGTTGTTCTGATTGATCTGGTTGTACCTCCAGTTCTTTCTCTTCTTCCTTCTGTTCCTCCTCCTCCACCTGCTTAACAATTTGTTGTTGTGGTTGTTGTGGTTGTGGTTGTTTTGGTTGTTGTGGCTCCACTTGTCTAATACTCATCATCCCAGGCTTCCAATCATGATATTTCACTCTTTCAATATTTTCATAATCATACAATGCCTTCCTCAAAGGTTTTCTCATCTTGATCAATTTAGTCAATTCATTATATTCACTAATCAATTTCCCATCATTCTTTAACCCAAGATTATCTCTTCCACTTGTTTCAAATAAATATTTCATTTCTTGCTGATGGAAATCAGTTAATTCTTTAGTTAGATAATATTCAACTAATATTTCATCATTATCTAATAATTTCAATATTTGATCATCTGATATCGTTAATACCTTATCTAATAATTTATCTCTCGATATTCCATCATTTTCATCACTGATTTCTGATAATTTAAATAATGGAATTAAATGATCTTTCTTAATCCATAATCTCAATTTGGAAACAAAATACCATCCATTGTATTCTAAAGAATCTAATCCTTCACTATATTCAAATATCAATCTATGAGTGATTGTACTTGGGATATATACAGGAACTCCTTGTAACATTGAATATCTCAATGGACTCAACTGTTCAAATTTATAAAAATGTTTCCGTCTATCATTATAAATCTCAACTTGATCATCACCATCTTCCTTACTCAAATCAGTTAAAACATTATCAACATATTCCTGAGGTAAATTTGCCTTCAGTTTACTCAACGCGGTAATATCAATATATATCCCCGAATCAACATCAACAACTCTTGCATCAATATGATTAGACAGTAAACTTATCCCCCTGTGATGCATATATGGATTAACATCAATTAAAAACTTACCATATCCTTCACTTGGATCTTCGACAATAAGAGTCTGATTATAATCCTTTGCCAATCTCATTAATTCACTAATAGGCATCTGAATATCAATATCATTATCAAATGGAAACATTAATCCATCCCAATACCAACTCAATAAAGGACCATGCATAATCCAACTTATGATCCCCTTTTGTTCAGCAAATCGATTCCAGGAACGTAATAATCGATCCAAGATAATATTGGTTCTATGATTTAATTCTTGCGAATTCCAACCATCTCTAGCATATTCCAAAGCACCATTGAAAAATCGCCAATCATAATGCCAACCCCATTCTTGTCCTACATTACGTTCATCATCCATTCTAATAACTGCCATTCTAAAATATCTGAATTCATCAGTTTCGGATTCTTCAGGATATTGTTGACAATCTACTAAACCTTCATAATACATTTGTTCATGACGGGTAAGCTTACCTGATTGGGCACGTTTGGAGTCAAGTTGGGCAATTTGGGAAGAGATTGATGGTGGGTGAGCAAACATTTTTTTGGTCAATGGTAGTTCTCTCGAGATTTGCAGATCTTGATGTAATTTTTGATGGACATCTAATGGATCATGAATTTTAGAATACATTCTATAACCAGCATCAGTAGGTTTTAAAACAGTTGGTGTCACTTTTGATTTTAAATCTTGCCATACTTGTAAATGATTTAATTTAGCATTATTAATATCAGATATTTGGTTGGATTTAATATAATTATCAACTATTGGAGAACTAGCTAATCTTTGATTTGAAGTTTCATCAACATCAAATTCAAATGTCCCTTCATCACCAGCTAATATAACTACTCTCAAAGGTTTACGTAAATGAGTCATGGCATGAGATCTAGCTTCCAAAATTCTATAATCATTCAATGGTCTATCATCATGAGTAGAATGATCATGAATAATAAACCCTGGTAATTGAGAACGTGATTTATATCCCAATTTCTCAATTTTCTCTTGAGGGAAATCAGCATTATCAATACAGAAATAACTTGGATCAGGATCATTGTTTGTCACTTGTCTAATATCATCACAATTAGTTCTTGATTGAAGAGGGAATGATAAATCCTTATTCAATATAGTTGCATCTATCCAATCTACCCAATTAAAAGGTAATACAACTTGTTCTTTGCCTTGTAAAAATTGTAACTTTAATTCATTTAAATACATGGAAATAGTAAAACGGGGATCATAGAATAATATATCCTTGTTGGCCCAACTATTAGCATCTTCATGTTGAGCACTAAATGGTTGAAAATCAAATGGAATCTCGACTTCAGTAAGAGAAGTAGATGCCATATGAAATCGATCAGGATCTTGGTCAATACGGGCAAGTCTCTTTTTTAACTCAGTTTCAAAATGAGAAGTATGGAATGTCTTGTGAGAAGGAGTAGTAGTACCGTCACTACTACTACCACCACCTTGTTGGGATGGTGGTTGGTGAATAGCAGCAGCAACAACATCGCCGTCGACGACTTTTTTGAATGAAAGATGATCTTGTTGTTGAGTATGATTATACTGATTATGATGATGTCCCTTTGGTATAAATGTAAAGTAGATGATGTTAATGGCTATAACAACAAGTACAATAAACTTGAATAATCTATGTACTTGTCTTGATTTTAATGCTGTAAATGGACTAGGAGTTATTCGTGAATATTCCATGGTGAGTGGTTGGTGTGGTTGTGGTGAGTAAATGCTATGTAGATTTGTTGGGGTTTTATAATTAAGCGATAGTGGTAGTGGTAGTGGTAGTGGTAGTAGTACTAGTAGTAGTAAGCTATACCTTATAATAGTAAACACCTCTCTGTTTATATATATGTTTATATAATATATCAATGTCTTTATGAATTGGTTGTAAACTTGAAATTGAAGGGTAGTGTGATTCTTAAAAAAAAAAAAGAAAAGTGAAAAAAAATTTAAAAAATAATTTTAATTAAAGAGATTTAACGCATAATACGAGTTTTATGGTGTAACAATTCTTAAATATGTTAATCATCATTTTAGTATAATAATACATTCATAAACCAATACCTACACTAATTACTCATTTAAAATATTATTTCAACTGTATGTAGATCCTCTCCCTCCCCACCAATAAGGCCTGAACATGTCTTATTCCTCTATAGTTCATATGTTGTTCTCTGGTTTACATTGAAGACACGCAATCCAAAACTTATCAACAATCATATTCTTGCTATTAATAAATAAATAAATAAATTAAATATCGCGTGCGCATTATATACCAATAACAATAAAGGAGAGAAAAAGGGTCAACAACTTAACACATCTCTCCCATTTCAATTGGATTGCCCACAAAAGTTCAATTTACACCTATTTATCATCATTTAAACCTATTAGTCTACTCTTTGAAGTGATTTTACTCTACTTTTTCAACGTAACGCAATTCATCAATCTTGTAGGTGAATACATATAATATTTATCATGATTTTCATAAATTGAATTTTCAAACACAACAACTCCCCCCACATACACAAAATTATGAACACGTACGATCTCAAAAGATAAAACAATAGAGAGAGAATATCAATCACCCTAAATAATCAATCAAGAAGCCAATTGAACAATACAAAAAAATAAGCAAAAAAAAAAGGATGACATCCTTTATTTGTTCCTCAAGTTTATAAAACGCGTTCAATAAAAATTGTGGTATGAATAGAAGACGCCTCATGTAGTCAACAACATCGTTCTGGTTCATTTCTTTAGCCACTATTTTAAAGAGTTAATTAGGTACTGTTATGGCCTAAGTTCATTTTTGCGGTCTACCATTTGGTAGCCCGTTTTATTTTTATACAGTTGAATCATTCCAATTTCTTGGCAACTGTATATATATATATTAGTCCTTGGATCAACCCACTCCTCGTCAAATTACAACAATTGGTATACTTGTGTCTGTGTTTGTTAAACAATAGTGCCATTGATAGTTAATAGGACAAAAATAAAAAATATGTCAATGTGTCTAACAAGTTAGTAATCATGCGCTTACTCAAAACAAGGTGCATGAATACGCATAGCGTGAAATCTGAATAATAACAAATAACACCAAATCACTCCAACAAACACTTTTTATTGCAATGATTCCCACATTGATCCTACTCTGGCGAATCTAAAAAAACTATACTAACGGTATTGTTTTTATGGGTTATCCAGTAATACCTAAAGAAATTACCCCAGGTAGGTAAAGCAATGTAAAATTGCAATTATTCATTTCAACTTCATCGTTGAAGAGAAGACAGGATGACAAACTTTGAGCATTGGATACCAATAAGAAGTAAAAACTTCAAAATATTCAGTATGATAAAGACAAAAATATATATAAGTATATATAGCATAATTAGAAATCCTCCATCAGTTAAAGTATCTTTCCAATAATTTTTTTGGTAGCTCTTATCATTATCGTATAATATGCAAATAAATAATTTGGCAATTGAAAGCATACTTTGAATAGCGATACCAACTTTGCTTGTTTTGAACTTGTATTTTGCAATAGACAACCCTCTCTTGCTTGATTGTTTTGCTTTATTTCAAACTTTGTTTGAATTTATCATTCTTCAATTAGGTTTTCAAGTTTGTTTCCATCTCTAAAATGCAGTAAATTTGGAATTTTAAATATTGTCAGGGATGATAACGATAATTTTAAATTAAGAGATCCTATAATTGTTGTTTTAGTTTCGATAATCCCTATTGATTGATCCATGTTTGATTCAATTTTGAAACACAATTGAATATTGACAAAGAATTATTTATAATGTTAGACTAGAAGATTCAATTTTGTTGAGGTGTTACTGAAAAAAAATATAAAACACTTTGAAAAAGAAGCGCAATTTGAAATTTTCAAAAATTACCCCCAAGAATTTTTTGCAGTCATTTTGCTTTTATTTTTTTTTGCGGCAATTTGTTGCAAATAAAATTTCCATACTGATAAATGATAGGTTAATCTAAAATAATAACTTTTATTTAAATAACTCGTTCATTCATCACTCACTTCTACGGTGTATTATATGCACTCTCTATTATAACTCTATCAAAACATCATTCTCATAATATACCTCTGAAAAAGGTTTTCATCAGTTCTCTTCAATTTTTTTTAGGTGGATGTTCATTCAACCACCATGAGCGAGTTTGTAGTGAGACCAACCACCAAAGTGAGTTTACATGTATATATACGGCTAGTTTACCGGTTATACATGTCTGTAAAGTTTGTGCTCAATTCATAGTCTGGGTATTTACTCTACTGAGTCTGGCTATCTATTTCTACTTTGCGACGACTTTGGATTTCGGAAAGCATTATTCGAACCTGCTGAATCGCTATTGAACTGGCCAAAACATGAATAAAATAAGCCTATATATATTTATATATTCATTTACCACAATTAAACGTTAAGGAAATTGTAGAAATATCTTTACCTATGAAGGGTAAACAGTTCAAAACTCTCGATTTGTTTACAGTTTTAATCTGTGTTCTTTCCCGTGTATGGATTAATGTAGGCACTAATCTAGAGTTTCAACGTTTTATGTGTGATATGGAACCCGTGATAATTATCAACAACCCTTCTTCCATTGCTACTAAGAATCGCATTGCAGAAATTTACAAAATACCCTGACGTATCTATTATTTATCTCTAATTACTACTAAAATAAGGGAAACCCTGGCAAGACAATATTTTTTCAAAAAATTGTCTTTGAATACCTACCCTAATGAATTTACTTAAAAGCGGAAAATCATCTTTATGTTAGTTTAACTGAAAATGGAGGTGAAATCACCTTTTTAATTACTAGCAATTAATTTTGAACATCTTGAGCAGCAGCTTCAGCAACATCACCAACACCATCAGCAATATCACCAGTACCTTCAGCAACACCAGCAACACCTTGAACAATACCATTAACACCATTAACACTTCCGAGGGTAGTACCAACAGGATAAAAGACACCATTGACAACTAAACCGTTAAGAGTGGCAGCAACACCATGAGCAATATCACCAACACCGTAAGCTACTTGTCCCACACCGTGAAGAACATTGTAAGCAGCTTCGTCGCCACCAACACCAACAAGGACACCTTCAGCAGCACCAAGAACTCCTGCACCGGCAGCTCCTGCAAGGGCACCAGCACCAGCAACAGCACCACCAGCGAGAGCACCTGCACCTGCCACGGCAGTTCCAGCAACTGCACCGGCACCTGCAGCGGCTCCACCTGCAACAGCACCTGCTGCACTTGCAGCAGCACCTGCGGCACCTGCAATAGCACCAGTGGCACCTCCCGCAACTGCACCCGCAGCAGAGGCAGCATTACCAGAGGTGTTGGCAGCAGTATTAACTACATCTGCGGTATCTGGAATTGGAGCAGCGGAAGCGATAGCTAATAATAAAGCGGAAACTGTTAAGAACTTCATTTTTTATTGATTTGTTAATATGTATTTGTTAATTGATTTGATTTGGTTTGTTGAGATTAAGCAAAATGTTGTTGATCAAAGTTGGAAACTCGCATGTCTTTATATACTCTGCAACTTTACTAAACTTTTTGCTAATAATAGGAATAAGAGGATGGGTTTTTTCATCATCATAAGTGTTCGCCTTAGTAATTGATGAAGAAAACAATCCATGGCCCTCCCATTCAGTGAACTAAAAAATCTTGCAAATCTATAATGAATGCCAATTGATTATTAGGGAATTTCACTTTACTTGGTTTGTTGTTGTTATCTTTTTTTGGCAAAAGGCGTTTTTAATGTATTGTGAAAAAAACATATGTTCATTAATGAAATTGGAGTATATTAACCAACATTCCAAGCAAGATAAATCTAATGCCATGGGGTTACAATTTTTACATATAGTGTTTGGATGGATCTTCGAGTACATAGAATAAAATCGCAATCTTAACAAATCCTTGCTCTTTTCTCTTCGTCAAGCCTCTATCCTACTTGTGATAAACACCTCTTTTTAGAAAAATTATAAATCTGTCTCAATAGTCGAATTACATATAAATTGATATGAATTCTTAGGGTATTGTTCTTCGCACGATGTGGTTTTCTTTTTTTGTGACTCAAATTCACTGAAAATTTTGAAATTTTCTTGCTTTTTAGGTTCGGTTATTACAATAACGACGCCCTATACCTATCTAATTAGGCATGTTAAATTTTACGATTAGTATGCTTATTGTCTGGTATTCGTCTTTGGGTTTAATTATGACGAGTATTAAATGATTGCCCCAATTTTGTATTATCTTGTTGTTTCTCTTTCTTCCTTAAGCCAAGATGTATTCTCATTTTGTTTATCAATGCTATCGAGTAAGCAAATCCAACGATTCAATTGCAGAGGTACCGCTTATAGATTCTTTATAATTTACTAATTTCAGAGACGTAGGGAAGTCCACCTTCCCGGTGCTTGAATATCATTTGGTATCGTTGGTCTTGGTGGATGTTGGAAAGATGTCTTGACTTTCTACAACACAGAGAATTGCCCCAGTTTCTGCTTTACCGTCTTAGACCAGTCCTCGAATAATCTCAAATGGCCAAGTTTAACTTGATTCTTAATTTCTTCAAAGAAGTCTTGTACGGTTGAGAAATAGTTGAATTCCTGTAAGTTTGGCCGTATTCAATCGATACAGACTTCTTGGTCCATTCTACACATGTTTTAGCAAACTGTGGTATTGTTAGTAGTTTACCCATAGTTAAGCATATGGTGTAGAATAGCACTTCCTCACTTTAAAAGTGATAAGTTCTCTTTTCTTGTGATCCCTATTTTGGAACTCAGGCGGACAGAATTGGAACCTTTTAAATCCATATTCAGTCTTATTGGTCCATACTCGATCGACATTGTTTCTCCCAATATTGAAACATGCCAGTTCCTGATAGTTTCAACCCCTTGAAAAGCAGAGCCTTTCAAAAGATGTGAAGTCTCAACCTCTCGTGAAAACGATTCAACTTTTGAAAATACAATAAGAACCCATAACCCCATTGAATTGAATAGCAACGTTGCTGTTTGGAAAGAATACGAACCAAGTGGTTTGGTTAGCATGACAGCAAGAACCTATTTTTCTAAGATGTTGCAACTTGAAGTTGCCATTCATTATATGATCTCTGGTGAGGTGATAGGATGTTGTCTGATATACTAACTAAATCACTTGATTCAGATGCTTTCAAAAAGCTATGAGCCCTGAACAGTATCTGGTTTGTTTTTAGTCTTTTTCACAAGTGGTTCTAATTCTAGTGTCGTCGTACAAAGAAAAGACAGGGATTCTTCTGAATTAGTCAACTCTTCTACAACTGGTCTGTTTACCGCTATTGTTTCCGATTCCACAAATAATACCAACACTTGCGAATTTGGATTTTCGACTAACGCTCATATTAACCAAACTTTAATTGCTTCTACTGGTCCGTCAACCGCACTTCATTTAGGTACAGGAGACACAAAACATCTTGTTTATGATTCCTCTTACTTCATCAACCTTGATCGCTTCTTCAAAACTCAAATTGTTTGTGCTGGTGGTATTCTTCATGTTGAAGGTAAAAGAACTATCATTATTGCTCGGTATCTGATACAGTTGCTGTTATTGTTGACCTTTGCAGCTGGGTGGTGTCATAGTCTCTCATCAGGGAAATTAACTACTTACCGATATCTTCAGCATCCCTATCATTATCTTCCTTAGACGTTTGAAAGTACAACATAATTTAATATTCAATATATTCTAAATGGTAACATATAATAAATAACATATAATAAACAACATATAATAAGTAATAATAATATAAATCAACAACACATCAAACCACACATCTCCCAACTCTCCCATAAATATGACCAATTTTCAGATATAATCCAACACTAAATTAATAACCTTATCCGAAGAATGGTCAACCAAGATCCTCTTCAAGAGCCTCCACGGTAATTGCCATACTAAAAAAATTGAAAGTCCCGCCGGTGATATTAGTTTTTGTCCAGCACCACTAGTACTATATCCTAGACAGAAATTCTACCCCCAAAACCAATCAAGAATTTATCGATGGAAAAACTCTGAAAAACACCAAGGAAGACCCGGGAATCCCACCAACGAAGTGAAAAATCTAATAAAGTAATGAAGAAAGATAACGGAAAACGGAAAATCTCAGAAAGAAGCCATGATACCCCGGACTGTAAGTACTGAATAAATATAGATAATCTTCTTTAATCCAACCCCTTGAATGAAACCAACCGATATTAAAAGAAACCCTTTGTGCAACATGTTGATAGAATATAATTAATAGAAACTTTAGCTAATGATACCCTTGAATGAAACCAATAGAAATTAGTAGAACTCCTTTCTGCAACTTGTTGATAGAATGTAATTTTATAGAAACTTAATAGCCAATGATACCATTTAATGAAACTAATGAAAACCTTGATAAAGGAACAGATTGAAAATAAATCCAAATCACTAGAACTTCACCACCTTGCCGATGTCCAACAACATTCCAATTGTTTCAATATTTATGAGTTTCGGAGACACATTTACACACACCCAGCGCCTCTTCTAACCTTTCTTCCAGCCCTTTTAAATCTTTCTTTCGTCCGGTCTCTAGTCCGTGGTTTCCTTTGCATAATTTCATCTATGTCGGAACAACTATTGGAGCTTTGGTCTTTAGTCAGAATTGACTCTTCTGGAGTGGGATAAAGAGCTTCTACATTCACATCGGGACCTTGGACTTTGTTCGGAATTAATTCATCTGGTATTGTATAAAGGATTGGTTCAGAATTCACGTTACATCTTTGGTGTTTATTTGGATTCGATTCTTCCGGTGTTGAATATATTATTGGTTCAGAATTCTCATTCAAACTTTGGCCCGCTGGGAACCCAAATGATATTGGACATAAAAACTGCATCGAGATTACACTTCGGGATTCATCTACAATTTCAGGATTATCATATGTTGGTGATAATGTGCAGTTAAAGCTGGAGCATTCATCTTTATTATTTTCCTGCAAAGATTTCAAGAATCGAGCTGACTTCCTTTCGAACTTCTTATCTGCGTCCTCTAGTTTATCTAGGAATTTTTCATATTCCTTAAGACGTTTAGCTAAGGTTTCATCTCTGATATGTAATTCTGTATGTTGTTCCCAAGACTCAGTTCTAAATATATGAAAGGAACTTTCTTCAAATTCGTCCTCCAATCCTTTGTTTGATTTCATTAATTGGAAGTCTTGCTTTTTTTGGTTTGTATAGATTTCAATTTCTGGTAATTTTGCATCTAATTCACAACATTCATATACTGTCGTAGTTATGTATGGTTAGGTTATTTGAAAGTTAGAAAAGTTAACGGTTAGAAAGTTGACAGAATTTACTTCAAATTTCTCTTCTAATTCTTCGTTTGATTTCAATAATGAGATGTTTTTTTCTTGTTTGGCACTGTTTGTAACTGTAATAAAGTTTCCTTTTCTGGGTTGGCTGTATGTTCTGCTTTCTGAAGTAATGTTAAAATTGTTATTGTTGATTGTATTGATATTTTTATTAATCTTGTGTTCTCTGAATTTCAGTTTGCACATTGCTTGATCTTCGTTATCTTTCTACTTGCTGCCGAAGAAACAGCTTGAGTAGATGAATGAATTCGGGAAACTTTGATAACATTTTCATCGTATTAACTGTCTTAATTGCTTGTAAACGGTAATGATGAAGAAGAAGAAAGAGAAAAAAGAAAAAGAGAAAAAAGAAAAAGAGAAAAAAGAAAAGGAGAAGAAAGAAAAGAAGAAGGAATTGAGTTTGTAAACTTTGGGGAATTTTGCAATCATTTGCAATTATTTACTGGCGGCAAACTAGTATGTTTGAATTTGCAGCCTTTTTTTTTGTGTACGAAAGAAAAATATTCATTGCCATAATACAGTTTGATACACAGAACAAGTTTTTCAATTTGACTATTAGGGATAGATATTGACATCAACAATCCCTGATGAGGAATTTATATGAATGAATGAAATAAGAAGTAAAAAAAGTTTAAATCATTCAGTTTTTGATGCAAAAACGCTCCATACGTGCCATTTGTTGAATCAATTATAATAAACTCATAACCGAAGAGTAAGTATTCAGCCCTTGTAATAACCCTAATGTATTAGAATGAGATATTTACCTTTATTAGGCATAGCTTATGAGAATAAAGTTGGAACAATTGATAAGAGATATCAAGTTAGTAAATTTCTGGCCTTTTGCATCACTATTATTAATATTATTGAAGCCGCAGGAGATTCTGCTAAGGGCTCTTGTTTAAGACGTGGCTGCTTCTATTGCTATAATGTTGAGGTATTCGTTAAGAAAGCGAAGGAGATCTAGATACAGTAGTTCATGACACAGCTGAAACTCCCTGTGGTTCTTTTTGCGGGGTTGGAAAGAGTTGTCCCCTGTTATTTTTATTGCTTAATTCATAAGCAATCACTTGTAAGATCAAATATAACTCTACTTGTCTTTTCATCCAGTTTCTAGTTTTAATTTACTCTTCAATATGTATAAATAAATTGAAGAATCTTCCAATTTAGGATTTAATAGATAATACGTAACATTCTGCTTTGAGTTATTCTATCTAATGGCCGAATTAAGAGTTACGATCTTTAGTAATCATATCTTTATGCAAAAGGAGATTTTAATTTTAAATATATACGACCCCGAAATGGTTTTGTTGGGTAATCAAACCCCCACCAAAACTATGTTAATGCAAAATTTTCTTAAAAAGGGTGTATCGTTCTTGAAAATAGGCACCTTGCATTAATATTTGGTTTCATTCCACGCACAAAAAAATTACTGCGAAAAATGTTGCAACAATTAAAATCTTCAACCTAACCTCAATATTGATTCCTTACACCCCTCCATCGCGTAATAATCAAAAGTGAATGAAAAAACCAAATATGTTAAATTCCTCGTCTGTTTAACTATTCAGTAGTGATCATATATATTTGCGACAAGAGTATAAACCAACAAGAAAGATTTAAACATATGGGATGAAACATTTACTCCAATCTTGTAGGGCTTTACTTCACCTTTACTGGGGTACTTCTGGAAATGAGAAGGGATAACCTTATCTAGTTATATCTGTCTATAATATCTGATAAATAATGAGCTGAGGCTAAATTGGATACCTCAAAATATGAGCAACAAGATAATTTCAGTTTTTCTACTTTTGCAGGCGATTTTCTACAATGGAATAAATTTCTACAACGGAATCATCTATAGGTACTTTGATGTATTAATTATTACAAATATATATAAATAATAATCCCAAAATGCATTTCTTTTTTTTGCTTTTACCCAGTTGAAAACCTAAATGATAATAAACCCAATATATAGTTATAATAACTTTTTCTAATACTTTTTAGCTTTTTAAATACAAATTAAATATATCCTCACTACTTCTCATCAACGCCATATCTTCTCTTTAAATGAGGCGAAGAACTTCCATCCAAACCTTTCCCATTTGAATCATATTTATGAACGGGGATGTCTTGATGACTTG
Organism: Hemisphaericaspora nanyangensis; assembly: GCA_030557635.1. NCBI lineage: Eukaryota > Fungi > Ascomycota > Pichiomycetes > Serinales > Debaryomycetaceae > Hemisphaericaspora > Hemisphaericaspora nanyangensis. The sequence continues at coordinate 316,864 of JAKTPO010000014.1, read as the reverse complement.
CCACCAGGGCCGACTTTTCTATATTTTCCGCATCTTCTATATCCACATCATCTTCTTCATCTTCATCGTCGATCTCTTCATCAACATCAATGTCCTCGTCATCTTCGCTATCATAATAATCATCGATATCATCCTCATCATCCTCATCATCCTCTCCATAGTCTTCATCTATTGAAATAGGAGTAGGACTCTTAAGAAAATGAGTGTATTTTGATTCAGTAGGATCATTTACAATATTCTTTCCCATCAAGTCAATTAATTGAGAATAATACAAATCAAGAACATCCTTAGCATATCTTATCCCACAAAATACTTCATCTGGACTTTCAGTTTCAAGGGATTGAACAGGTTGATGTTTGCCCGGCATAGTTCTCCAATCTACTCTATCCAAGAAATCCAATTCTAAACAATTTAATTCATGTAAAGCAACCCCACCAACTTTTGCATAATGTTCATTGGTATAAAAGAAATCTTCCATTGATTTTTGTGCCAACATTGTCGCTACTAAAAGAAAACGATGTACTGTCCAAGAGTTCAATGTAAAATAAGGTTGATATTGGTGAGAAAGTAGATCAATGTAATAGATAGTGGTTAAAAGTGTTGCAGGATTGAAGTTATTAAATTTTGTTAAACGGGTAAGATACGTATGAGTTGATATTGATGGTGGTGTTCGTGAATGATATCTTGTAAGAAGGCTGTTAGTAGGACCACCTGCAGGAGAAGCAGTAGCGTTGGGAGGAGGATTTGATATTGATCTTGGAACTGATTTATCATTAAGTGTAATTAATGAATGTAACATTCTTGATATTAAGCTTATTATATCGTCAATTGAACAATCCATAAATTCTCGAGGCATAAACTTTTCTTGTATAGCTGGAACAATAGTTTCCTTTTCTGGTATTGTAGGTTGGATATGTGGTTTTTTTATTCTTGGTGTTGGTGGTGGCGATGGTTCTGCTTCTACAGTCTTTACGACAGGTGCTGGTGTTTTCACTCTATGAGCAGCATACTTTCTTAGATCTGTATAGTCATAATGTTGTTTGTTATGCTGTATATATTTATTCTTAATAGTTGATGGTTGTAAATATTTTTGATAAATTTCCGACAGTCGTAGTTTACGTTGTTTGTTGATAGATGTAAAATATAGTTGAGTATTTGTTAATATTGAGTTGACATTTGTTGCTCGTAAATATTTGGCTAAAAAGGGATCTGTTTCTCGTTGTTCTACATCATTTGGTTGTGGTGGCTGAAGCTGTATTCTTAGTACTGGTTTAGTCAGTGATGACCTGCGAATATTGTGGTGATCATCATTTGGTGATCCAGATAATGATGAAGGAAGTGAATGACTAAGGTGAGAATGAGTACGAGGACTCATATTTGGAGATGTCGTATGAGTTGTTGATACTGCAGACATCTTCGGTGATAAGGTATCAAACACTATATCATTCGACAAGGGGAATGGCGATCTGATGGCTTGTAACATTCATTCAAAAAACTTTATAAATAAAAAAAATAAAAGTGTAGCTTCTCTCTTTATTAAATTTGAAAGGTATGATCCTGTATATAATTAGCAATGGTATTGTGTGCAGGAAGGAGAAAAAAGATTTCTTCTTATTAAAAAAACGTTTCTTTTTTCTTTGTTATTGTAAATATTGTACTGTGTTCTTAATAAATAAACACTACTAACTTTGTGTATGGGGCCTTGGGTCTTTGAACTCTTAACTAATAAACAAACAGGTTCGTTCGTTATCTATATATAGTTAAGTTTTTTTTCTTTTTCTTTTCGTCAAGCAAACAATTTCTTGGAGCTTGTTTAAAGTGAATTATATATGTAAGCTCTGTTCCAATAAGATTGCGTTATTCCTTCTTAAAGAAAAATTAATAAGCTGGTAAAATTATTATCCAATCGGCCTTTTTTCTTTTTAAGGCAAATGCTTGGCTAAGAAAGAAGTCTTGGCAAGTAGTACAAAGTAAGGTCGAAAAAGTTAATAAAAGCTTTTACTTGTAAGCTAATTGGGTAGGTGGTAGCAGTAAATAACCAGAAGGGAACAAATATAAGAGGAGAATTTGAAAAAATGGAAAGGTGAATCTGCTTATTATAAATATAATAAGTTTCGGAAGAAACTCATGATGTTAATTGAAAATTATGGGGTAAATTAAAAGTAACGAAAAATTATAAGAATAAGTGGTGGTACAATGGTTGTAATTACTAACACATAAACAAAACAAACAACCACCCCCCCCCTCCACCCACCCACTTTCCCTACATCACAGAACACCCACGACATGCGCAACAACACATTGTAGTCATTCACTCAAAAACTTGAAACTCTTACATACAAAAATAAAAATAGAAAATATAATTTAAAGCAAATTCAGGAAAACGTGGGTGTGACTCAAAAGTGTTTTCTCATCATTATATGACAAAGCACTTGTGACCTGTTTATATACTATTGATGTATGGATGCTTTCGGAGCCACGTGTATCCTGTCACAGAAAAAAAAAAATTTTTGCCTGTTTCTTTTCAGCAAATTTTACTTTTTTTTTTAATTTTGCAGCCAAAATAAAACTCAAAAAAAGGAGCCTCGAAGAATTCATATAAAATTCATAACTATTACGATGAATTATTAGGTCGTGTTTTCTTCTTCTATTTTCTTGTTTCTCCTTTTGTAACTATTTCAAATCCAATAAGTGGGCTATGATGCATGTGGTAGCAGCATAAAAATAGAGCCACACTTGTACCACTGCCACTCACTACCTTACCATTACCACCATTATAGATAAGAGCTCTTCCATCTTTTGTTCTCGGCAATAGCGCAAAAAAAAAGGCAAAAAATTAATGCGAAGCAAACGTGTTCTCTTTCTGATCTTTCTCTGACTAAGCCCATGCCCTTACATGATTCCTTATAAAAGGTGTGATTGGTGGGTAAAAGCATAAATCTATTATAGTTTGTATGGAGATGTAACCCTGCTAAATGCCACAATTGTGATTCTATAAAATAAAACAAATAGGGAAATGAAATTTTCCCAAACTACCATGACCTCACCCCCCCCCCCAATACTTAGGAACACCCAATCCATGGCTTACATCGAAATTTCACTCTTAATTGATAAACGAATTTGCTATAATTACCAAACGATCATAGTGTACAATAATGAAAATTTTTTAAATTGTCGCGACATTAATAAGCCTCCTGATGGGTATTAAACATTATATAGCGTTATCACTAGTAGATTTATTAATGAACCCCCACTCCGACTAATTAAATAAAAAATTGATATCCCTACACATATAATATTCTTACTCTAGCATCGTATGACAGTTAGTCGATTTTGGTGTTTAGAGACTTCTTCTTTTTTTGGTTAGTAACATCAGTCTTTTAAGATTTTGTTTTGAATATTCATTTGCTATTCCAAGTACACATGGTCCCCCTTCTTGTTATAAACATCCGTGGCAGGCAGAAAGATTGAAAGAAGAAAAAAATAATTATCATCACCAGGTTGTCATGGGTTGTTCAATGTGAATATTCACATAATAGGAGCAAACATATTCTTCTCGAAGAAGAAGAACGTGTTTTTTATTATTTCTAACAATACATAAACAATAAGATTTTACTTAATTTTACACAACTTCAAAACAATGTATCAAAGCAATCAATCGAGACCAATCCGTACTGTCATTCGAAACGTGATAAGGGGAGTGCCAAGATGTGATAAACTTCAAGGAAACCAATAGAAAGGTCACAAAAAAAGTTGCTTTTATGTTTTAGCCACATTAGCCACTGTGCCCCAACACTTCGGAATTAATCAAAATTGACTCCAATTTGTCGGGTACCTGATTATTAGGAAAAACTAGTGGACGTGGACGTTAATACGTTTTAAGGAAATGCTCGTTCAAGTGTCTGGTTAATTACGCCATACCTACCGACCTTCCTGACACACATAGCACGTTCTCAATTTCGTTTTATTCTCAACAACAAATACAGAGAAACAGTTGTGTTCTTTATGATCCGCGGGGTAGCATGGCAGGTAATCCAAAATCTAATATTGATTACTTTGAGTACTCTAACACAAAATAAATTAACTATCCTCAGATGTAAAATATGACACCATCTAGTAACAGGTGTGGTGTAAAACTAATATAATAGGCAGTCTGCAAACGAAACCACATATGGATTATGGTTATCGCCTAAATCGATTATGATTTACCGAAAAACTATTGTAGAAATCTGGCAAAATTTTGCAATAAACTTTCTGAAGAAACAAAAATCACATTGATATTCATTTAATTGTACACAATAACAATATCATTAATTTAGCTTACTTGCCTCATTTCTAAAAATAGGATTTGTACCAGTCTGTAAAGTTTACAGGGAGACTGATCAAACTCAAAAATATGTAATTACTAACCGTGAACCCTGATGTTTTTTAAATATCTTTTATTGACTTGAACAAGTACTTATGAACATTGAATATTGTTGTATTAAATGGAATAGCCAAATGAAAAGATTGATAGGAGTTTACCATGCATTTTCTGAGATATTAGTCAAAAGTGGCCACCAGTTTTACTTATTTGCCGTGACTGGCTCTGTCACTCCACCAAACATCTAAAAATAAAGTCACGTGACTTGCGTCATAATGTTCAAGTTTGCGACACGCACTATTTCTTGCTGATTTGTCATTACTTGTGATAAACATCGCAAAATTTTTATGAAATTTTGAAATGTAAACAACAATTAACAACAGATACTGAGTTGTCAATTCCCCAATCACAATCCTATCAAGTAAAATGTCTGAACATTTACAAGAAGGTATGTATAGTTCAAAGTAATCTTGCAGGAATGCATGATTCGACAATGATTGATCATTATCTTTACTAACAATTCATTTTTTTATTTAGGATTTGAACCTGGAAAACATACAAAGGCTGAATTGAGGAATTACCTCAATTTGCATAATATAGAATATTCATCCAGCGCCAAAAAGCAAGATTTGGTTGATTTATTCCTTGAACATATTACTCCAAGAGCTAAGGAATTATTAAGAGAGCTCAATGAACGTGAAAAAAATGCTAGCGGGAAAGGTATTGTTAGCGTGAATCTGAAAGAAGTGATTGCTATTGACACCGATGAAGGGAATGATACAGACGAGAAGTATACTACAGCTCAAGTTTTACAAAAGGCTAGAAGAACTAAATCTCAAACATCAGATTCTAAAGCAACTTCAAGGAAAAATTCGAAAACTAGTACCAGGTCATCTAGAAAACCATCAAAATTGGATGATCATAAGAAAGAGGAAAGTGTTGATGATAGCGAGCCAGAAAGTAAGTCAAAGAATTCTAGAAAGACTTCGAGGGCTTCCAGAAAGTCTTCGCGGTTAGATCTTAAGCTGGAGAAATCGAATGAACCTGAAGAAAATGCAAAAACTTCAAAGGACTCAGATATAGAGAAATCTGAACGAAATTCGGAGTCCCCTAAATCAACTAAAAAGTCTCACGAATCTGACTTCAACATAAATACTAATCCATTTAGTTCTGAAAATGTCTTTCAAGCATCTGATGTTCCCAAGAAGAGAAAGTTTATAGATCTAGACTCACTTTTAGGAGATATAGAAAAACATAAGAAAAGAACTACCTCACCGATTAAATCTATATTCGATGATGATTTCGATGATGAGGATATTGATATAGTGCCATACATTAATGAACTTGGAAAGAAAAAGACAAAGAAGGACAAAGTTCAGGATATTGCGAAAAGTGCTCTTGCACCTAAAGCAACTCCGTCATCATCTGGTAGTACTTGGGAAAGAATTTCACTTAAAAGCTCACCTGTTAAGACTCCTATTGACACTTCTCCGACTAAAGAGACTACTGTCAAGGAAGCTTCCGTTGAAGACACCTCAACAAAGGCTACTCCAATAGAATCCACTCTTGAAACAGAAGCTATTTCAAAACCAATAACTCCATCGAAAGAAGTTCCTTTAAAGAGTATCCCAGCAAAGTCAAAAGTTTCTACCCCATTAACTGGTACAATTCGTGTCAAAACATCATCATCATCAAAGAAAACACCTTCGAAAATCACAAAACCTACATCTAAGAAAACCACTCCAAAAACTATTTCTATCCACAATCTTATCAAGTCTGCTTCACTGCCATCGGTTACCCCAGGTAAAAGGAATGCGCCTAATATCGACCAAGCCATTAGTGACTCATTTCAATCGATCGAAGAAGAGATCGAAGATTTTGAAAAAGGTTTACAGAAGATCAAACACAAAGATGGGCAGGATGATCATACCCGTGTCACTTCAGTTGTCAAGCCTGATGCGGCAAAGGAGAAATTAGGCATAACAATTGAAGGCTTCGTTCCACCTACCCAAATACCACCATCATCATTATTAAAAAGTAATCATGTGTCTACTCCGTTAAAGAGACAACCGTTGGGATTAGGAAATATCGAGAGTCCAAGACTCTTGAGAGTTCCTTCAGATTCAGAAATATCGCTGACTCTTTTGTCGCTGGGGAGTGGAGGTAGTCCTAGCGTTAATGAGAAATTAAATAACGTCAACGTGAACGAAATGAAGTACTTATTGACCCCCAAACCAAGATTGATTCCTATTCCAAGCCCAGAAACCGAAGAAGAAGAATCTGAGGAGGTAACTTTGGAACAAGAGATAGTTGGACCTGTGATTGAAGTCAATAAATACGAGGTGCCAAATGAAATCCAAGATAATAAAGAAGCAGCAGTGGAAGCGATTATTCAATCCGAAGAAACTTTTAAATTCCCAGCCAAATCAACAGTCATAAACATTTTTTTCACTTTTTTTGCATGGATCTTAATCGTTTCCGTAGGATTCTTTGTCTACTGGTATCATAACCAGCAATATCTTGTGGGATATTGTGGTCAGGAAATCTATGAACAAACATTCCCAAACACAGACAATTATGTTTTGGCTACAATTGGAGAATTTTTGGACGAGAATTATCGTCCCGATTGTGTGCCATGTCCTCCTCACGCTAGATGTTTCCCAAGACTCGAGCTCGGGTGTTATGAAGATTTTATGGAATACAAACCCTGGAACTCATTTTTGTTTCCTGGAAATAAAAAGTGTATTCCTGATTCTAGAAAAGCAGAAAAATTGGAGATTATGATTGATGTTGCATTAGATTTATTACGAAGTAAGAATGCTCAAATCAGTTGTGGACAAGGGAGAAATGATAGAGAGAGTGGGATTGGAGTAGATGAATTGCACGATTTGTTGTTGAGCATGAAGGCTCCATATATTACCATAGAAGAATTTGAAGAATTATGGGCAAGATCTGTGGTTGAATTGGAAAAAGAACCTGATATAATTGTGAGGCAAGTATCGTTTTAATTTTTGGATTGATTTTTACATTGTTGAGAACAAACGAGTACTAACTATAATATTCTAGACGAGACATTCAAGTTTATCAAACACAAAACTCGCTTTTGACTCTAACGACTCAAACGTCTACCTGGAGTCCTCGGAAGATAACCAAACGATTCTTCGATCAACGTCCTTATCGAACATTAGTTTAGGATGTCAAATTAGGAATAGTGTCGTTGGTGGAATTATCCAACATAAATATCATATTACGATTAGTTTCCTTTCATTTATCTTATTTAAATTGGTTCAATATAAATATAATAAATGGCAACTCCAATTAATCAAAATTGATATCTTGTACAGAGAAGTGATCAATAAATTAGTCAAGCAAGTTAAACTATCCCAAGCAAATTCTAGTATACAACCATATATAGGATCAAATCAATTACGTGATTTGATTTTAGAAAATGAACATAATTTAACAATTAGAATTCAGATTTGGGATAAAGTAAGCGCAAAAGTGGAAAATAATACCAATGTTAGTTCACAAGTGTTGGAACATCATGGGGAAATTATGAAGGTTTGGCAATGGATAGGGGGTGAAATAGATGTTTAAGCGGACCTTTTCTCTCATATATAGTTTTGAAAATAGCAAGATTCACTTTATTATAATATATATTTATTTAAAAGAGTAGGTTGTAAATTCACGCATGATATGCGATTAAATTAGGCATTGCCCAGCAATGAAATCCCAATGGTTTTGCCAAGTAACAAATTCCTTCATTGTCAATACCATCATACCCCCCATCCTTTCTTTCCCAAGTAGTTCCAATAATATTCATGGTTGGAAATTGTACACCAACCTTAAAAACCATCGATTTAGCGAAAAGAACCAGTCCTCCCACAGAGTCCACCAGAACAGCATATGTCAAATTATCTCGATTATTATGAAGTTCATTGTTATCATTGTTCAAATATTTCTTCAATGTCCAACTATCGCTTCCACTTTTGGTGGAGGCTATAAAATTCCAATTTGCATTATTTTTCTCTAACAGTTTCAATTCTTCCAGAGTTGGTTTTGTTCTCTTACCTGCCCAAGTCCCAAGATCTACATGTCTTTGACCCGATTCTCTAGGTGAAGATTGGACTTGGGGAGCAATGACATCTAATCCCGATTCAACAAAACATTGAACAATATCATGTTGAGAAAATTTCAGAATATCGGAATCAATAAATATGACATATTGCTGATTGATCATGGCATTGTTTAATAAAAAATTGCGGTATTTTGCAATAACTTTTCTTCTTTTCTGTAGCTCTGAAACTTTCACTTTTTTGGATAAATGTTGGATAGTTGGATCATCGTCTAGATGTGGAGCTTGAAGAAGAGTGATTGATGAATATGTAGTTGCAAGCTTTGTTGAATTGGTGTTTAGATAAGCATGTACTTCGTCAAAGTTTCTGGCATTGTTGACCAATATCCCCAATGAAAAATCATACTTGTGTGATATTGGTGTGGATATTGAATTTATGAGTTGGATGAAGTTATCAAACGTTTTTTCAGGCCCATAAGGGTGAGGTTTTGGTTTGATGGTGGTGAGAATTAGAACTGTTGGTTTCGACGAGTCTTGTGAAGTTACCTCTTCCCTAGAATAAACTAGTTTTATGTATTCAAATAATTTATCTCTGTATACTGACTTTATATACGATGAAGCTGAAGCATTTAGTACATCCAGTTTGATCATTCTTGGCGCTGTTATTGTTGGGGTTGCGAAAAAGATAAGTGAGAAGAATGCAATGGTTGCAAATCCGATAAAAAGTCGTTTACGTTGGATATCCTTTAGTTTAGTGCTGGAAAGCATTTTGAATTGTTTACTAATGGTTAGGATCCATTCAGGTACATAGAGTTTGTAAATCCTTCTGTTTAAATACAAACCAGTGTATTCTTTTAGGGGGTAGGCTAGGGCACTGTAATTAAGTTCTAACAATAAAAACCTTTTCGTATTAACTAATTAAAGGCAAGCAAGCGAACAATAAAAAAATAATCTGGAACAATCATTTGCACACAAGAACAAGGGGGGATGGTTATCTATTGTAAATTATTTCTGATAAAATTGGGAAAGAATACTTATTTGAATGCTAGATATATGGAAAGCTACAAGATTGGGGTATTGGTTTCCTTCGTATTTCGTAATGATGTTTGTTATTCGATATCATGATCACTCAGCAAAATGAAAAACTTTCCAAAGCAAAGACCTACAATCACAGAATCCAATGCCTTATTGTTGCTATTTCTTTGGTTTTGGAACGACTCGGTTATTTGATATCGTAAAATATTTATCTCATGGAGGGGCTATCTCCACATACGAAAACAACACGTGGTAAGAATCATATACCTAGTGCACTCTGTTTCATGAATAATATTTAGCTTCCACTTCAGACAGTCAAAGGGTTTTTAAGTGATAATTTAGTGAAATATTAAACGTAATTATATATTAAGGCTACTTGGATAGAAACTCGTAATTTAACTGTAAAAGCATTATCAAGCAGTTCTATATACGAGAGAAAATATAGTAGCAACTTGAGAAATGCCCACCCCTGTTAATATCTGTGAAAGAAGCTGTGCACGTATATTTTTCAAGCGATTATCAAACAGATTTTTTTGGAGTAACATTATTGTGCATAGTGAAACAGATTTGTCAACCGTTGTAACGGTTTATGGAGCCTTTTTATGTAATCGGATTGTTCTCAACAACCTCCGAACCTCGTAATACAAAAAAGAGAATTATAATCATCCTATACAAACTCATGAATGTCCCAGTTCATGTCAAAAAAACCATTAAGTAAAAGAACTATTTACCCTACTCAAACAGATGATGAGCCACGACATTTGGCATACCCCAACAAGAATAACCCAAAGGTTTGGCTAAATAACATAACCCTTCTGTTTCAATTCCGTCATATCCTTCAGATCTATCCCATGAAGTACCGATGATATTACTAGTCGGGAAAATTGCTCCCTGTTTAAAAACGATTGATTTCACAAATAAAACGGCACCTCCCACCGAATCTAAGGGAACTATATATTCATACTTATTTTCATTCTCGGTTCGCGCATCATCATCCACATGCGTCTGGAAATGCCAGATATTCTCTGTATCCCGAGGAACATAATTCCATTCATTCCATTTATCTTGATCCATGAGGTCTAATTGATCTTGAGCTGGTTTTGTTCTTTCCCCTCTCCAGGAGTTTTTATCATAATCTGGATTTTCATTCCTAGTGATTCGAGGAACAATAACGTCCTTTTTGGAATTAATAAATGTTGAAATTATCTTTTGCGGTCTATCAAATTCAATAATGTCAGCATCAATAAAGATAGTATATTGTTGATTTTCTAATGCGTTTAGTAGTAAGAAATTTCTTGATTTTGCAATCAATCTCCGTCTTAATCTTTGGACTTCATTATTATGTCTTTCGGCACGAGTAAATCCTGAATTCTGATCCAAGAATGGTGCCAGAAGAATTGTAATTTTTTCATAATGCTTTGAGAGCGTTTCTTTGTTTTCTTCAATATGGGTTGCTATGTTGTTAAACTCGATAGGATTATTGCAAAGGAATCCCAAGCTAAGCCTCACTTGATTTTCTTGGCTGGAAGCAAGAGAGTTTATTGTTTTTAAAAAGTCTGCGAATGTGCGACCCTTGCCAAATGGTTCACTATTCCCAAAAGGAGAAAGAATAAGTACTGTTGGTCTTTCATCATCTGGCTGTGCTTCGGTTTCGGTATTTAGATTGGTAGAAGCATGTTGGATGTTATCATTTAAACTAGAATATTGAATTTTGCTGTAGTTGAATGCGCTATCATGATGTTCGGATTTTAGATAGAAGTGGTCCGTGGTTGATATTGAAAGTGAAGGAATTGCGTTTTCTTTATATACAGCTTGAAATCTTTCATGAAGTCCCTTTTGATAAGTGAATGTTAGGAGTAGTAACGATACCAATAATGATACTAATACTAAAAGATTACCTCTTCTTCGAATAAAGGGAACAGCCATATTTGAGTTGAATGTCATTATCAAGATGTTGAATTAGGATCTAGTGGGAATTTTAGATGTATTTATTTCGAAAAAAAAAGAAAGAGGAGATACGTATTTCAATGTTTTACATAATTATTATTGTTATTATTATTATTATTATTGCGGATGGTTCATATTGGTGATAATCATGAAGAGAACAAAACAATCCGTGCCAAAAAAGGTAAGAAAATACTTCTTGAGGGTGGAGGGAAGGGAAAAGGAGGTGTTGCTGTAACAATTAGTCCTTTGTGTGTGAATAATCAATAGAAAGTTAAATGAACTTCGCTATCTCTATTGTTCTATCAATAATGTGTGTTAAAACGTTAATTAGTTAGTAGTAAATTTCATACATACTAAGCAAATAGAAAAAATCTCCCAAAAAACCAAAAAAGAATTCACTCGCCTAGAGTTACATAAGATACAAAATGCAACCAAGAAAGTAAAAACCCATCTCTTTGTGAAAGATAAGTTATTGGGCTTCTATTAATAAAAGTAGAAACATAAAGCTAATACTTAACATCGATCCACTTGTAAGTTATTGAAAAGTATGAGTTCAAAAGAGACGTATGCCCATGCTAATGGCTTTGGTTTATAAGCAATGTGCGAATCAATTGTCCCCGAAGGGAAATAATTCCAATTGATTTAATTGCAAAACTGGTGTCGTGTCGCTTCTTCCCCTTTGTGTTTTATAAAGCCATTGTAAACATTGCCATACTGTCGTCGCGGCGTATCGCTTATTGTTGGAAAGCTTTTCTAGTTTGCAAGAACATAAACCTTGGATTTTTCCACTACAATTTCCACGTGGTTTACTAAATAGAAAATAGAAATTTGTTACTTTAGTGAATAAGCTGCCTAAAAAAAAGCAAAAGTAAAAGGCCTTGATAAGAAAATTTTGCACGTACAAAATCCACTTGTACTTAGTTTTATACTCATATGTCCGTTACATTGGTCATAGTAAATGGGAGATCTTGATGGGTTTCTCTCTCTTGCTGATAATCAAAGTATTAATTTTTTTTTTTAATTATTTTTTGGAACAAGTAAAAATAAAAATAATAATTCATATGCATAATTCAAAAAATCCGATCTGGGATCTGGCCCAAATAAGCCTTCAAATGCAGCAATTGTAACTTAATAACGTGGTTTTCTCAAAAGAAATGCTTTGCACCCTTCTTAAACGTGCCGTTGCTTGCAGCAAGCGGCATTCCAATTATCTTATTGCATCGGTTGATTATTCTCAAACAAATTCCATTACTTACACGTGTTGCTTATCTCGTTATCTTCTAACTGCTAATGCGAATGAGAGCTGGCAACAGCGAATTAGTCTTCGTAAAAACCATGTAAGCAAGTTATGCACTCGTAGTCATCGAAAATACAATTGCTACCCCTCCAAACAGATTATCCGTAATGAATTGATTACGATATTTACGAACTACGGGTGGAATGCGAGGTGATAGCTCCCATAGTTTTAAGAGCAATGATTTTCCCTCGCGTAGCCTCTATTAGTTTTAGTATCAAATCTTTTCTATAGAAATTGAGGGACCATTCGCAAAGAAGTCTCCATGAATTTTGAAACTATTCGTATATATTGGTGTTTGTTCGAATAAATACCCACACATGAGGTCATTTATACTGTTTTCATTGATCTATTGGGAAATATGAAGTATGAATTTCTACCGAAGACTAGACTCTCATGTGTGGAAATTTCTTGGTATAAGGTGACATCGACAAATATTGTCAGTGTTGCTGAATATATGGCATTCTGGTTTTGTTCACCATCCCAGTAATGCCATTGCCCATACATCAGAGTTTTGATAGATTAGCCACTCCATATTGATAATGCGTTGCTTGTATATTCTCTCAAACAACTCCGTTTTTTCGGAAATGATCCTTGTTTGATTCCAGAAACATATTGTCTTTGTTCATTTCATTTTGATTCTAGATTGGCTGTAACTATTATATATGCATATTAAAAACTAGTTCCGAGTTAGGGCACTGATCATTACATGGTCTTTTTCAATTCTTGTATCAGGTAGGAAACAGAAGAGCTCCGTATAATGAAATGAAAATTGGAAAAAACATCGCGATCAGGAAACACGAAAATCTTAATTCCAGGGTGGATCATGGATCAAGTTGGCAAAAAAGTATAGCCCATTCCCTACAGGTCCGGGGATTCATAATATGTATAACTTCTTGCACCAAATATTCAAGGGCATAAGAACATCCAACAGTATAAACGGCATAGAATATTATATTTTTCAAGTTCTGACCACAGGATTTATTCTGATCAACACCTTCGCAACAACAAGTCATCTCAAAATACATTTCCCCGGGATTCATGCTACAACTAAAACTAAACGTTACGCTTCCACTTCCAAATTGGCGAACTATTCCCAGAATACGACATTGGAGACCGATCAATGAACAAAGATGTTTAGTGAGTTCCAATGTGGCATCTGCAAATCCAGAGCTCATAGAACCTGACTTAGATTTAGCAGCACTTGAAGAATTGCTTCCATCTACAAAAAGTACGAAAGTGCTTTCATCTACAAAAAAAACGAAACGCAAATCAAGCCCGGAACTAAAGAAAGACCAACTTAGTCGAGACAAAACAAAACCGAAAGACTTAACCATTCCATTAATTCCAAAACGTTTAATTCCACGAAATAAACTAGATATCACAATTGACGATGACGGGAACATAAAATTAAACTCTCAAATTACTACCTTGCAGGTTTGGAATTACCTATTCTCCTTGTGTAAAGTCCATAATTTTCAAAGTTTGAAATGGATCAAAGAAAGATGGCTTTCGATGACTGATTTGATGAGAGAAGATTACCGCATAACCTATCAAGAGTTGTTGCAAAACGGAAAAGACGCCATCGATGGAAAATTGGTGGATATTAAATTACTCATGATGGATAATTGTTCGGTACTTAGTGGGGTTAAATATCGATTCGTTAATGATGAAGTTCAACTCGTGGACGAAGTCACTTTAAACCACGCAGAGTTGTATTTCAACGAAGTGGTTAAAAGCATCCCCAATCAACCTTCATGGAAAGCTATTCCCACTCAAGAACAAGAAGAGTATAGACTTTCCTATTATGAATTATTAAAATCCGGGAGAGATATGTACAAGGGTAAGATCACACCTGTTGTCGAGAAACCGTTACAAGACTACGACCAAGATTATGTTCCACCTGAACAACAACCACCTGTGAATACAGATGGTATTACGGTTACTGGCTGCGCTTTCTATAATTTCTATTATCATCAATTGAAAAAACATCAACTTGCTCCATTGTGCAATAATGAAGTCAAAAAAATGAGGCCAATTATAAAAGCACAGTTCGTTACTCTAAACAAGGAGAAGCGGAAATTCTATGAAACTGTTTGTCTCGATTGGGCAGCAAGAAAGAATCGAGGCATCAAAATTCCACCTAATAAGAAAACACAACAGAATGTTGAGTCGGGGATTAATAGGGGGGGACGTAGTTACTATAAAGGGTTAAACTATTTTAAATTCTGCAAAAATCTGGAAATGCGGCAAAAGGGAATGGATTTACTCACCGCGGATGAAATGCTTAAAGAATGGCGTCAACTTTCATCCGAAGAAAAGGACAACTATAACTTACAACTTAAGGAATTGGAATCTCGATTCAAAATCGTTAAAGGGGAGCTTGTTCCAATCGAAGACCTTGAAAAGACCAAAAAGAAAGGCCTCAGTTTTAACACAACTTTTAGTTATTATGCTAAAAAGAGACTGGTTGAAACAAGAGGTATTATTGACCGAAACGAAGCACAGAATGATTGGCACTATTTGACAAGAGATGAAAAAGTGACCATCCGCAAAGAATTGGAAGATTTGGTATATGAAGGTAGAGGTGAATGCAAAACTCCCGAAATGGTTGAAAAGATTCTATCAATCAGAATGGGTATACGTGAGGGAAGGCATAACACTACATTTGTTCGAGTTAAAAACTATTACTTAAGTAGTCGACTATTAGAATTGGTGAATAAGAATTTGGATAAGGATTTTGATATAGATGATATCCTTACAGTTGTTGAAAATGATTGGGATAATATAACGCTACAAGAGTTCGACGAATATCTCCGTAAGTGGGATGTGTAGCAGTGAAAGAATTTGGCATTTGACATGTGGTTTATTCGCACATTTTTCCTGATGATTTCGATAGTATATACAAACGTCCAAGCTTCAGGCATTGGTTCAGCACGGACAAACGAACCGAATTATATTAAAACATTTAACTTTCTGTATATACCTTATGTCCTTTCATGCATCAATGGTTTCCACGTATGCTACTCTCTCGGGAGGTTGGTAAAGTAGTAGTATATCCTTCGAGAATCCTCGCTTTTGTATACGATATAATGCATTGCACAATCTCCAATTTTGCAACTCTTATAGCCTCTTTTTGTGTCCTGTTTGCTAAATTCTCGCGACCTTTCAAAACTTTTGGATCACGTGCTCTCAATTAGGGTTTAAACCTAAGCAACTTTTTTTTTTCTTGTGAAAAAACATAGGTAGTGTGAATATGCAAAATTTTCAAAAATTCTACAGGTTATGGTATCACAGCAATTTTTTTACAGGTTATAGCTAATGTATGGACACCATTTTCCTCTCCCACTAACAATTTGCTTGCTCACATACCACCAAGTGAAAAATTTTTTGAAGTGTACAGTTTGAGATACTAGCTCAAAAAAAAATTTAATACCTCTTCTTGTTTTATAGTCTCTTTTCAATAGAACACCAAGATCAAAAGTATGTTTCAACAGTGGGATATAGGGAACAATGAGGTTTGAAGATGAATGGATAGAAATACTGAAAATTGATTAGTATTATACCTTTAGTGGGACGACCTATAAATGTTTTAGAAAGTTGGAAAGAAGTTGAAAATATGTCATCCAAATAGAAATGGACTAGGACCCAAAAAGAAGATTGAAATATCATGTAAAGATGTTCATAATATAGCGGAACTACTACTATTACTGTAATCCACGATTAGCACAATATCTTTCAACCTAAGAATGGATGAGAGTTCATCAAGAAGGATATCATCACGACTAGCATACTCATCTAAGATTAACTACACGATTTAAGCTCCATCACGATATTCGATTGTTGTACATAAGGATAAATTCATCTGGTCAACTTCAGTTTATCATTTATCACATCAAACCCATTTATAATAATGAAGGAATCCTCATACTAACATCTTTTTTTTCTAGTGGCTGCTTCAATCCAACACCCAAAGATTGTCAAGAAATACACCAAGAAGTTCAAGAGACATCACTCTGACAGATACCACAGAGTTGCTGAAAACTGGAGAAAGCAAAAGGGTATTGACTCTTGTGTCAGAAGAAGATTCAGAGGTACCATTCCTCAACCAAACATTGGTTATGGTTCTAACAAGAAGACCAAGCACATGACCCCATCTGGTCACAAGGTCTTAGTCGTCAAGAACGTTAAGGACTTGGAAGTTTTATTATTACACACTAAGTCTTATGCTGCTGAAATCGCTCACAACGTTTCTGCTAAGAACAGAGTTGAAATTGTTGCTAAGGCTAAGAAATACGGTGTTAAGGTTACCAATCCAAAGGGTAGAGTTTCTTTAGAAGCTTAAATGAGTTTATAAAAAGAAAGAATGAAAAATATACACTTAATAAGAACAGCATTGTAATAATCCATATTTATATATATACGAATTTTTTGTTATTACTTCAACTGTTTTCATTGATTCATTTCTGGGTTTTTTATATAATTTGGAGCTTCTATTCAACAACCTAATGTACATTTACGTGATATAATAAGAGATTTTAGGGGCAGAATTTGATCTTGTAGGTTTGTTGATAGATTATCCTTTATTTTTCTCAATATGTTTATCTTATTTGTACTCTGTTTTACGATAAATTTTAAGCTTGCCATGCCTGGGCAAATTTTTGCAACTTTCTGATGAGCATTTATTTTTTTCCCTGTTTATGACGGAACGACTACACTGTTGTCCTCCTGATGGACTTCTTTATGAAGAATAAGCAAAGAGAACCAAACTCACATTAGCTCCCTCTGGGTAAGTCATAGTCTGTTATTTATATATATATATGAAACAAGCAAAATAAAAAAAATAAAAGACACATCTATACAAATATAACAATATAACGTCCTCAAGCTAAAAAAAATAAAAGAATTGACCTAAAATTTATTATTATGCTCTTCTTCTAAATGACCCACTAACAGCAACATTAGTGACTTCAGTATGATGATGTTTCTTTATCCGATATCCCAACTCACACATCCCATCTTTATCCAACACCAACTCATCTGCGGGACGGTATTTACGAGGTCCCAATAACAATTCATGATGCAGTAAGGGAGTTGGTTCTGTAGGCGAATGTAAAATTCTCTCAAATGTTAATGATGACAGTGAGTTCACACGTTGGAGAAGAGTACTTTCATGATCAGCACCAAATCTTTCCAATGGCATGACTTCATGTTCAGGTTTAGTTGACATAATCTTTTGTTTTTGAGATTTGGAATCAGTGGCGGTGGAGGTAGTGGAAATTGCATCTGAGGTGGTGTCACGAGATGAGGATTGTGAAATCAGCAGAGGGGATTTGAGTTGTGGTGGTTTTAATTCACTGTTGGAAGCTGATTGTTGGTTGTTAAGTGCAAGGGATGCGTTACTTTCCATTATTGAACTTTCGTCTTCTTTTGGAGCATCTTCAGTGGCTTTACTAGGTTGTTCCTCGTCTTTCTTAGCCTCTTCCTTTACTTCAACCGGAGTTACTTCAGCTGGCGGTTGTTCCTCATCTTTCTTAGCCTCCTCCTTTACTTCAACCTCTGGTTCTTCCTTCTTAATCTCCTCCTTCACTCCATCCTGTACTTCCTCCTCTTCTTCTTCCTCTTTCAAATGCTCAAGTCCAACACCTGACATACTTCCATTATGATTCCCAAGATTCAAATCCAAAGGAGCCGAAACCAAACTAGTGCGAAGTGGAGAACTTGGTGTAGCTAAACTATTAGCCGTCTTACCACCATGAGCAATCAGTTGAGGTTGTGTAGGAAGTGTTGGCGATGGTGTACGTGGCAATATTGGTGACTGCACTTGTTGCTGTGGTTGTTGTGATACTGATGCTGTCGCTGCTGGAGCAGGGGATTGCGAATTTGAAGAACCAAAATCTAACATTGATTTAATTTTAGGAAGTGGGACACTATTTGATTCTGCTCGCCATTCTGCCTCGAATTGTGGGTTTTGATGAAGCACTTGACTATGTGGAATTGGTGCATTATTGGCAGATGAGGCTTTATCTACTTCATGTGCTGCTTTGGAATTATTGTTGCCATTATTATTGTCTAAATCTAGCATAGACCTAATTGGGGTATTATATTCTGGGTAATCTTCTTCTTTATGTCTTCTAGGAGCATTAATTGTCCCCTTTCTAGATGGAACTGCTGAGCTGCTTGGAGTTGATCCACTTCCGAAACCCAGGGGGAAACCAGTTGGATTTTCACCAGTACCGGGCAATACAAATGGAGTTACATTATGATCAGGATGTTCATAAATACACATTTCTAAAGATTGAAACCAAGGATCATGAAACAACAAATCTAAATCATATCTCGTTTCAGGTGATGGATCACATAATTTCCAAGCAACTCTTGCTGCACCAGTGCTTTCAAATTTTGCAGCCAATTTGAATTCAGAACCTGGACCTTTGGGATATCCTATATTGTTCTTAAATGGTGGATGATCGGTACAGAATCGTTTATGACTAAAACTGTATTCCCTAAATGCATGATCGGTGGGTGAAGCATGTTGGAATGGGACCCCACTATAAATTAGACAAAATAATAACATTCCCAATCCCCAATGATCCATTTTAAATGAATTATATGCAAATGGTTTTGCATCAGCGTGTGATTTATCTTTTATTTTCATAACTTCAGGCGGTGAATAAGGTGGTGAACCAACATATGATGTAGAAAGATGGATATCACTTGTGAAATCTCCAGGAATGACATGACCATATGCACTAACACCAAAATCACAAAGTTTTGCTAATCCATTATTATCCAACAAGACATTCTCTGGTTTTATATCACGATGAACAATATCATGATCATGTAAAAACTTTAATCCATAAGCTACTTGTTTAAATAAACAATACTTTTCAGCAAGTGGAGTTCTTTTCCAACCAGCCTTGACAATCAATGAAAACAAATCACCACTTCCACAAAATTCCATAACTATTCCCCAACCTCTAACCAAGTTAGTTTGACTTTGAATTCTAACCAAAGAAATTGTATCGACAACATGACGACAAAGAGCGGCACGTTTATGAATGACAAATTCGGTCAGAACACGCTTATAAAAACCTTCATCTGTTTCCTTCGATAAAAGAGTAAATTTTTTCAAAGCAAATATTAATTTCTTATTCTTCGCTGAACAAACAATTCTAACATCTGAAGAACCACCGAAACCCAATTTTTTAATTCCAACATCTATATCGAAATCTTCTAGTAAATTGACATGTTCTTGTTTAAATTCATCAGGTAAATAATCATTAGGATTAGCCACTGGATTAGCCAACACGCGTTCTCCATCGTCAACCCCAGAAAGATAAAAACTTGTATTTCTAGGTTTTTCACTAGCTGGATCTTTGTTAATTCCATAAGGATTATATACAAGTTTTTCAGCATGGGCGCTAGTTGGAGTTGTAACTTGATTATTTCCTGCTCTACTATTTCTTAATTGTTGATTAGCTGTATTTTTAGTATTAATTTGCTGTAAATGAGTTAAAGTTTGTGCTTTAGTTAACTTTTTGGGATAATGAGGTACTGGTTGATGTTGTACTAATTGATGACTATGAGTATGGCGATGATGGTGGTGGTGGTGATGGCTATTGTTACGTTGGAGAGTGTTATCGATGGTGTTGTTGTTGTTGTTGTGGTTGCTGGAGGTGGTGGGTATGGTTGGGGGAGAAATCGATGACGGTATATGTTCTGAATAACTCCGTAGTCTATTTGGAGTGGAAGTTTGTCTTCTTAATGGTATTGAAGGGCTTCTGCTGGGTACTTGGCTCAGGGAATTATTGTTATTACTATTATCTTTATCTTCGGGAGTAGCACTACCTTTATTACTATGGTGGAATAATTTTGAGAGACCACCACCATGTGACGATGTTGATGGAGATTGTTCCGTCTCAGAATCAGAAGGAGAATCTCTTTTAAATATATTTCTGAGATGATGATGCAGGCGTACTTTAGCTAATGGCATGATTCTGTATGTAAATTATAGGCGGGGGTGGGAGGGAGTAGGGAAGCAATTCGTAGGTATGAGTATGTATATATGAAAGTTGCTGCAATTGGTTGATTGACTTTTTTTTTCTTCTTTCTTTCTTTCTTTCTTTCTTTCTAAGAATTCAAGGGTTATAATTAACTCTTTTATAAACTGGTTAAATGAAAAAGAAAAAAATTAATTAACAGATTAATGAATTTTGTATAATTGAGTGGAATTGATGATGTTGAATAAATGATGATGATGATGATGATGATGATGGTGACAATAATAATTAAAAGAAAAAAAGAAACTATTATTAGTAGGGGGGATTGATTGATAAGTTGATTGTTGATTAATAAATAATGAATAATAATGAATTAATACTAATAATAATGAATAATGAAAAAGTTATGAAATGAAATGAATAAAAAAAATTAAATTAGTATTATACAGTATATATATGTATTATACTTATAATGTTTAATTGTTCTTATTAAAATCTTTTATTATGGGAAAAATTCTTCTTATATTGGATTAACTAGGATGGAGGGTAGTATAAAGTCCATACAATTAGTCTCTAGTCTTTTTTTGTAGGAATAGTAGTAAGTAATACTAATTGTAGTTATGTTTCATTAATTATTCCTATCTATTTGAAAAGTAGGGTAAGACTCAAAGAAAAATTATTGAAATATAAGAATTCTCTTTGCTAATTGATTGAAATAAATAAATTATTATTAAGTAACTAAACCTATGAAATGAATTAATTACTATTAGTTCAGCTAAATTTCGATTGATAATAGTTCTTACCTGTTGACGAATCTAGCAGATAATATATAATACACACACTATTTAAGCCTATTTCCTATACATGCACATATATTAACACACCTTTATATGAAATGATCAGGTTTTTATTTTTTTTTTAATTTGAGTGAATTTTAATTTTTAATTTTTTTTATTTTTTAATTTTAAATTTTTTGGGGGAGGAGAGAAAAGGAGGTTGCTGTTTAAATTTTATTCTTTTTTCTAGTTTTCTAATTTCCAACGTTTTAATTGTTAAGTTAATTAACATCGTATGGCTAATTTCTACTTGTTATCTTATAAGTGTCTATCTATCATAGCAAATTGTCAATCATCAATTGAATCATACGATTATGTACATTTGTATAAATTATACACTTACACACAACCCCCCCCCCCCCACATGCACACTCACATTCCCTGAATTAAAAAAAAGGATCAATGACATCATTGATTCACATATATAATTTATATTTTTATTTTTTTTTGGCCTGCTTGCTTCTGCTTATTTTTGTTTTGTTGTTGTTCTCGGAACGTGTGTGCGTGTGTGGGGGGAGACCACGGATTATAACGTTTTTAATAACTCCATTTAAACCCATCAGTCAACTTCAACACCACCCCTTCTTATTCTATAGCCATGAAATTACAATCTCACTGATTACATTGATGCATATATCCACCAAGCTAGCTAGTGGTCCCAGAACGAAATGAATGCTACTAATTATAGCATCTATTCTTTTAAAACGGAATTATCTAACCAGCGCATCAAATAAAGCTTCGATGCAACAAACTCTCTTAAACTTTTTGACCGTTTACAAAAATAAAAAACACTACAACCTAATTGGTGGTGAAAAAAAAATATTTCCAAACCATTCATTAAACTTTCCTTGGACAATATAAAAACATTACTTGTGTACTAATATGCTCAATTGAGGGTATATATATCGCAGATTCTTGACGTTTGTGGGGTGATCCAAGGAATTATTTATAATCTATATATATATATCCATTTCATATGTAAATTTTTTGATGGATCTTTCTTTTATCGTATATCCTTTTTCTTTCTTCTCTCACAAAATATAATCCAGTATACCTTTCTACTATATATGAAGTGTTTTTCCTTGAAATTTTCACAAAACTTTAAAATCATGAAACTGTTAGTGGATGCGAAATTTTATTTCGGGTTTAAATTATTGGCTAATTTCCAGGTAATAAAAAAACCCTCTTCATCTTTAATCTAAGATGATATCATCTTGTGACAAACATGACACTGCTTTACCGTTGACCCTTTTTTTTATTAAGATAATTGCCAAGATATACCTCCCATCACTTGCAGCAGTTTGGTAAGTAATTACAGCCAATCTATCAATTCGTTCAACTTTCAATACCACTATGGATGTCCGCCACCCACACGCTTGAGCAAATGAACCTTCCTCTATCATCAGCTAGTACACATCCTACTATTACACGGCTTAGTGAGATACAATGGTTGCTCTAGACTAAACCAAAAGAATGACCTTTAAGTCAAGTTTGTCGCAACCCCACTCAAATAAAAGGTGGCTGCAAATGAAATTTGATCGCTTTTTAACAGCCACTTTTGACTTATCTCTTGGATACCCGTAATCCGGATCGACTATGCTGATAGAAGGAGAGTTGGTGAAGATTATTTAAGTAATAGATAATTTTGTTCCTAGGAGGGGGGCTGGGGGCTGGTATACGGCGTATTTGATTGACATGACAATACATTAGGATCTCGCACAACAAGCTATGCGATTTATTCTCGATCGAGTTTTCCAAGAGCAAATAATAATTGTCAAATTGTCAAATGTCTTTTAATAACATGCTTTCCCTTGCACACCAGTCAACTTAGCAAAAGGGATTATATATTTGATATGTAAATACATAGACAAGAATTAAGAATGATAAAGTATATATATAATAATTATAACATAATAATAATAAAAAAACGAATAAACAATAAAAAAATTCACACACAAACAATCGTATAACGGTATTAAGAAAATTGATAAAACTCTTTCATTTGGAGGAAGGGCAACGGAATACGTACGTACAAAACAAACGTCAGATATCTCTTTTTGTTATAAAGATATTCATCTTTTTTAAATAATAATAATAAAAAAACAAACCGTTTTCAAATTAGGGTAATTTTAATCTCCTATTCAGAATCTTCATCAGAAACCTTTTGATTTCTCTTAATCTTAAAGAATCTAATCCCTCCAGTATGATCATCGTCCTTTGGTTCAGCACTAGGTGGAGCAACTCTAGTGAATGAAGATTCATCTCCACCACCAACTGGTCCACCAGTTGTTTCCTTTTCAGCTCTAACTCTATCCATATGTTTTCTGTATGAACGAGCAATATTTGATGAAAATGTCAATATCCAACAAATGAATAAACAAGCAAAAGTAGCCCAAACAAATCCCATCAAGGATGGTCCAACTTTTGCACTTCTATCACCATCTTGAAAAGCATTCTTGGCTAATACAACAGCTGAAGTTTGTAAAGCAGCAAAACCAGCTTGGAAAAATAAAGCAATAGTAATTAAGAATACAACAACTTTATCAATTGCTTCAAAACAAAAACCTAATAAATCAATAACAAAAGCTAATCCTGCAAATCCAATAGCTAATAAACAAAATGCAAATGAAAATCTAGTCAAATAATAAAATGTATTCCTATCATCAATAAATTTGGCAGGAATATTGGTAACTGTATTAAAATTATCAACTGGTGAAATAGGATATGCTGGACCTAATAAACATTCATTAAAATCATGTTGTTGACAAACACCCCAGAATGTCCATACACTGGTGTCACCTGGTGCATTTGGTATATCTGAAGTATCTGCTCGAAGCCAGTAGAAATTACGGAAGGTACTGGTGTTAATTGAGCCTGATAATACTGTTAATATCAATAATAATAGGGCTCCGGCTAAAAAGAATAGATTGAAGAATGTATGAATTACTCTCATGATATGTGTTATTAGTGAAAGTATGAAGAAAAATGAAATGACGAGTTAATTGGTAGTGAATTATTACTCAATTGATGTAGTAGTAGTAGCAGTAGTAGTTGTAGTTGTTGTAGTTGTTGTAGAAGTATTAAATAGTAGAAGTAAGTCCAAGTTAATATATAACTAATTATGTTATAAATTATTTTAAGATTGAAAAAGAAAAAGGGATATTATTGATGACTTCATAAACCTTTTTTTTGGTTGTTTGCTCTGTTGGTTGTGTGTGTATATAAAGAGAGAGACTATGTAAAGAAAAAAAAATGGTTTGTTTATACTCTTCCATTTTTGTAACTTTTCTTTTTTTTTTTTTGTTAATAAAATGTTAAAATTTCATATTTTGGTAAACAATACAAATAAACAATTAAACTGATATATACTCTATAAACAAAACAAATGACACAAACATTAATTGCTTTATTCTTCTTCTTATTCTTCTTTTGATCATCTCTTCACTTAATCAGGCAACTTACTGAATAGGCTATGCTAATATTTTATATCTTATATATGTATATATATCCAATATTCATAAAACAAATATGTTAAACTATGCAAGTACTTTTCTATCTCAAGGGGTATGTATATAGTTATTTGGAAAATTAATCACGCTCTTCTTTTGTCTGCGTTCCAATTATAGCCCAGGGCAATTAGGTCACTTGCCTTCAGCTGCACAACCAACAGACAAATGAAATTCAGTACTGCATATACTACACAGACAGAACCCCATCCCATACATTGATGGATACAATCTTTTGTATATTATTCAACATGAAATAATAACCACAATAATTTACAGAAACATGCTGAGATGGTCAAAGCCGTTTCACAGAATTTTTTTTTTGAAATCTGTGTAAGTTATTCATTTGACTGAACAAAAATCCATTATAAACTCACAAAAATACCTTGGAATTGATCTTACTTTTGCAGTTGTATTGTCTTGTTAACTCGTCTAAAATGTAAAAATCGCCCCAGTTTCAGAGACATAAATTTACATCAAAAAACCCATAAACGCTTGTTATTTGATCACGTAAAATGGATCTTTTTCAAGAAAATCTTACAAAATTAATAAAATAATCTTCTTTGAGGAACTTGTAATGATTAGTTACTTAGAAGAAGTTGATGCATTTCACTAAAATGTGACTAAAGGCGATCGCGGTATATATGTGTATATTTCTACGGTAAGTTTGTGGCCTGCATAGAAACATTCTCGTGATCTTAAATAAAAATTCATAATATTCGCTTGAGTTTCACTAGCAAAGGCTGCAAAGTTTTTCTTGCTTGGATACAAATCGTTACGTCATTAGGTTAACTACACGACAGCAAGCAAAAAGTTTATTGGACTTTTTTGTTTGAAGTTAAGTGATAATGTTTAAGGCATTATACAAAATTATATATTCGTCCCGCCCGGCACAGTTGCAAGGTGCAATAGTGTCATTCCAATGATGGAAAAAGTTTTTTGCTAATTGCGAACTTCAATGTAACTACAGTTTTCATTGCTCAATACACTGATGAACTTTTGGTTGGATAATTGTTGCAAGACGGGCGGGTTGCAACTTGCAAACCTACTTTTTAATTCCCTCTCTTTTGGAAGTAAAAATGTTGGCAGGTTGTCAAGTTATCTCTCCCATACGGTGAGGTAAAGATTGAGAATTTATTCATTTGAGTTATAGTCTTACAAATCTTGGCAGGCTTGATCAGTTCAGCCTCTCTGTTCTATTCATTTTCGAATAGCTTTACCCCGTTATATGAGAATTTCACTCTGCAATAATTAATCCATGATACAAAATTCAAACAAACCAGTTTTATAGAACATTGCATTAACTGCTTAAAACAATTGTATTTCCAAAAATTATGACCCTATATAAATAAAACTAATATCAAAATCATGAAGTATTCCTTCCCTTAAAATTAACCCTAAAAAAATACCAAATTCGTCCTTCTTTAACCTAACAAATTAACTAACACGCTTCTTATTTTCACCTCTATCTTTATTTCCTCCGTCCCCATTATTTCCCTCGTCATCATCACCTTCATGACCCCATTCGACACACCATCCGTACCATGTTCTCTTTAAACACTTTTCTGGTTCTTTAGCTGGATCGCTCGAAGTTGGAATACTAGTAGTATCCGTCTTAGTTCCAGTATTAGTTCTAGTACTGCTACTACCACGTGAGGACGACGTCACATATGAAGTGCTTCTACTACTAGAAGATGCCAAACTTGTACTCTTCCTAATTGGTCTTAATGGATTGGGCAATTCCGGTTCATCATCTTCATTATCATCATGAGCCACAAATCTCCAATTGAAACAATCACGACATGGTGGTTGTTCAATACATTTAGCTGTATCATTATATGCCAAAATCACGTCATCTATAACTGTATGAATACGATGATTTAACATATTAACTCTCCATCCCAAATCAGTAACAACGTCATAAACACATTGTAAACCGGTATGACAAGCTGTTTCCATGGCATATCCTGCAGCATTACATGTACTTGATGCTCCATTACATACACCCATATAGATTGGATCAGCAGTATTTCCAAAATGCCAAATGTGTTCCATATGTGAAGGTATTCCTGGTGGTGTAGGTAAATGTAATCTTTGAGTCGCCAACATTTCTCCAGGAGCTTCAAATGCAACAACTGGTAGTCCAAAAGTTCTTCCTAATAATGATGCTAGTGCTCCACCTAAAGAATGTCCAGTAACCCAAATATCATGGGTTTCTGGGGGGTATAAAGCAGTGACATTGTTATATAATTCCAAAACTGCATTATAATACTTATCTTCTTTAACTAATTCCTTTTCAAGACAATCTTGATTGCAAGTATATGCTTTTTCATAACAATCACAAACTGGTGTCCACATATATCCAACTCTAGCACAACAACATGAAAACAACAAATTATCGTTCAATTTATCATTTACTGCTGTTTCATCATTGCCTCCGCCGGGTAATCCAGCACCTGAAGTACCTTTAATCCCAATCACAACTGTCTTGTTGTCATTACTGACAAAAACATGTCCTCTAATCCCGACATCAGTCCAACCAAAATCAAGATCTCCAGGTGGATTATAATCGCCTAAATCAACCCAATCGGATTTGTTCTTTTCATTTTCATCTAATGGAATACGAGTATATGCATTTGAAGATATGGTAGCTAATGAAACAATGGTATTTCTATCAGTGACATTAGGAATCTTGATTTCTTCATCTATCCATTCCAAATTTATGGCAAGTTTAATTGTTTGTTGAGTTGCATAATTAAGATATGACTTGATAAAATTTGGTTCATGACGATGTTTTAATCGAGTAGATATACCTTGTTGTTTTCTTATTGGTAATTCAATCGTGAATGGATTCTTTCCATGATGTAACTTTGGCCAATCCATTTGTTGATAAATTTGATCAAAATCATCATCATTGGAGATTGAAAATTCATCATTCGGCTCGATTTGGAGTTGTTGAGTTAATGAAGTGAAATAAGATGCATGTTTGGCAAGATATTGAGGAGTTATATCTAATCGACGATGAATCTTGAAGTTATTATTCTTTTTGCCTGTTCCATGATGGAAAATATGTTTTAGTTGTAGTGCGTCAGATTTAGCAAAAGTAGTAGTATCTGGATGAACATATAAAACTGTATGTAGCTTACTGGTTATCTTGGAATGATATGTGGCAATTAAAAGTATGAATGTAATAATCAACATCAAGCAAGCTCCTTTGAATGGTGGCAATCGATTACCCCACGTGCAATTCTTAGTTTTCTTTTCCTTTTGTTTCATTTTTGTGTGGTGTGTGTTTGTTAGAGATACTTTTTTAATGAGTGCGTTATATAGATCTTGTTTATATCTGTTTATGTATAAAATGGTGAAGTATATATATATATAATGAATGAGTTGTATCCTGGTTAGGAAAGATAAGAGAAATTAAATCATTCATAAAAAAATTCTTAATTGTGTTGGGGCAAAATTTGTTCTGGTGATTGTTGTTGATTGCTGACTGTTAATTACTTAAACTCACAATAAAAGTTATTTAAGTTACTAATTAATATGTACGACGAACGCACTTTCTTGGCAGATAGTATATTACTCTATAAATAAACTACTTTATCTATTAAATCCACACTATGGTCCTCAAGTAAAACATCCTTGGCTGCAATTACTCGAATATCTTTAACTAACCTTACAACTTTATCTTCATCATTTACTAGTCTTAATTCATCTTGATAACTAATATCAAGAATCTTATATAACTTAGTCACTGCATCCGATATCACTCCCGGAGTTATCACATAATTACTATCATAATACCCATTGGCTAATATTGCAGTAAACAAATCACCGGACCCATTGAAATTACATTCTATTTGTCGTATTGGTATGTAAAATAACTTTCCTGATTCTTTGGTATATGCAACACAAAATAATTCTTCTTCGACAAGTACCGATGATATCACAAGATTATCAATATTATACAATTCATTAAATCTATCAATTGCCATCTTTAAACTATCCCAATCACAAATCTTTACTCCACTCAATGTTTCAAATTCAAACTGATTTGGTGTAGTTAATGAAACATTTCCACTCTCAAATATCTCTCTATATACTGGTATCACTTTCTCAGAAACATACAAACGTCCATTATCTCCAAGAACAGGATCCACTATCCATTTTGGTTTATCTTTATCGTCATTGTCCAAAATCTTCGTAATCTGATTCTTAACCACTGTCAAAACATCAGGATTGGGAGTATATCCCGTCAAGATAATATCATAGTGACTAAATTCTAGAATCTTAGATAACCCAACTAAGATATCATTCAGTAATTCAGCCAGTAATGATGATCCACTGAAAGATCCATATCCAGGATGATTTGAATAATTGGTGGTATTCATGGCATCAACATCCCATCCTGTGTATTGTAAGGGGAATACTATTGCTCGGTTACCTACATATCCATGAACTACATGCGACAGTATAGATAGTAGGGATTTGTTCATCTTTTTTATATGGGAGAAACCAGGAAGTATTTTAATGCCTAATTGGACAGTTTACTCCAGATGCCTATAATGAAAGTAAAATGAAATCCGAACTGTATTTATGAGAGACATTAATTGTGTGCGACATTTATCACAATTTATCTCGTACTGATGTTTGTTCGTTTTTTTTGCAACATCACTTGATTTATACACTACCTTACTTTGTTTTTACGTGTTCTAACCGAAAAAAAAAATTGGTGAAACCAAATTAAATATCAACGTCAGCCATAACGTTTCAAGATTTAGGTTCAAAGCTTTTATATATCTAACCTAAGCAAAGACTTGATAATGTCACTCAAAGAATCGGCAAAGATTAACGTTGGATATCCGATTCTAGCAACCAAATTCATTGATAATAAAACAGTATTGGTTGCAGGTGGGGGTGGTGAAGGTAAACATGGTGTGCCTAACAATATAACAGCAATCAGATGTGGATTCAAAGTATCTGATAAGGATAGAATTTTACAAAAATATAGAGAGATTAAATTGCCTCAGAATGAAGATAGTCCTCAATGTTTAGATACTTGCAGAATGGACGAAGAACAACAATTCAATATTCTTATTGGTTGTAATCAAAGTTTTGAATTACTTTCTCAAATGAATATCAATAATAATGTTAGAAAGTATATTTATACTAAAGATGAACATTTACGATTTATTGATGCAGCTCAATTCGAAGAAGAAATCAATCCTGCTGCCGGGGATTATCCAAAAGTTATGAGATTATCAAATAACAATTCAATTGCTTGTCTTTTAACATCTACTGTACCATCTCAACTTTATATTTTCAATCCTGATCTGTTGGAATTGAAATATAAGTATACACCAGAAAGAGTTCTTGAAATCAAAGACGTAGCATTGAGCCCTGTTGATGGCAAAACTTTGACTTTTATTACTTCATCGTCAATTGACACAATTTCGTCATATGAAGGCAGTTTAATTTCCACCACATCTAAAATTCCAAAAGTTGAAAAACAATTGCAACCATATATCCTTTCAAAATTAAAATATATCAATGATGAAGAATTAATTATTACCGCAAGTTTACGTGGTGGGAAAGGTGCAACATTGTTGAGATATAACATTAAAACTAATAAAATCATAAAGTCCAAAGTTATATCTAAAAGGTTTAATAACATTGTTGGATTGGATGTTTCGAAAGCCAGGGATTTAATGGCTGTTATTGGTAATGATTTAAGTTTGACTTTAATTAAATTATCTACATTTAATGTTTTAAATACATTTAAGAATTTGCATGATTTTGCAATTACCAGTGTTGCATTTTCACCCAATGGAACTAAATTGGCAACTGGTAGTGCTGCCAACACATTGCATGTATTCAAAATCCCCCGTGATTATGGCTCTAGTGGATCTACCTTTGGTACCATTGGAACATTATTAGATTACTTAGTCACAATTATGTTGATTGCATTCTTCAGTGTCAGTATTCAACATGCACATGAAAATGGTCAATTGGATGGATTAGTTGAGCATTCACAACAGCTTGGATTAGAATATGGAAAACGTGGTCTTGAGTATGGTAAATCGGGATTTGAATTTGCTCAAGAATATGCCAAGAAATATGGTCAACAAGGTTATGACTTTATTTTGGAAAAATTGCAAGGTGATAATATTGATGATGATCAAGATACTAACGATTATTTCACCATGAATGAATGGAATGATGGTACAACTTTTACTGTTTCAACTTTGAATGATAGAGTTACTGAAGTTACCAAGAGGATTGATACCAAAAAATCTGGATTTAAAAGCGAAACATTGCTCAATGACCATGTTGAAACTTCAATAATCAAAGAGAGTATTGTCAAAGAAGCTAGTTCTTCTATTGTGATTGAATCAAGCACATCTGATGTAGTCTCTAGTGAAACTGTAAAATCCGTGTCAGAGCCACCTGTTTTTGAAAGCAAATCATCTGAAATCGCATCTTCGCCTGTTCAATCTGAATCTGCTTCTCAATCGTCATCAGAAACCCAGCAACCAAAAGAGCAAAAAGTTATTCCAAGAAATGTTACGGAGGTCGACTCAAAAATCGAAGTTGAGCAAGTTGTTAAAGATGAACCTAAACCCAATTTTGCTCCACCTGCTGCTGAAGTTGAAGAAGAGCATGAGGTTGAGGAAATTATTGAAATACTTGAAGTGGAAGAAGAGGAAGAACATGAAAGTCCAGCAGAGTCGTCTTCTGAAGTTAGTGGAGTACAAATCCAAAAATCTGCGGTTGAAAGAGATGTGGATGAAGAATCTAAAAGCTCAACTATTGAAATAGTTGAAAAAGTTGAAGACATCAAGGAAGCTAACGATAGCGCATCAAAGTCGGATGAAGTATCTCAAGCAGAAGAAGTATCATCATCGGCACAATCTAGAGCTGAAACCGAGTCAGAAGCACCTATCGTTGAAGAATCAAGCACTGTGTCATCAGTTGTTGAAGGCTCTTCAGAATTCGCTTCTCCTTTCAAATCCGAAATTAGTGAGAGTGTAGAAACTCTGTCGGTCGTGACTGAAGCCAAATCACCAATCTCTAAAACGACCAGTTCTGAATCTTCCCCAATTATTGAAAATACCATTGCTTCCGCCGCTGTAGTGGAGGAACACATACCTGCATCAGTGGAAGATCCAACACCTGAGGCTGAAGAAGAACCTGAAGTAAAAGAAAAGCCTGAGGAAAAGTCAGAAACAAGTGTCGCCAGTGCTGAGCCATTACGTGAACCAGAATTGAAGCCAATCGGAAATATAGATGCTGAATCTTGTAACGTTCCATCTATTGAGAGTACTGTTGAAACTCAGGAACAAGTTGAATCTTCGTCAGTAAAGACTGAAGAAACCGTTCAAGCTTCTTCATACTGTTCTTCTGGTTCTGTAGGTTTTGAAGAATTTTCCGAGTCCGTCCCAGAAGCTATTCAAGCTTCATTGATTTCTGAAATTATTGAAGAATCTACCCAATCTGTTTCGGAAACACCGCTGGTCATATCCGAAGAATCCGTTGAGAATATAGTTGAAAGTTTGTCACCTCAACAGTCTTCTGAAGAATCTTGGGAAACTTTGGAAATCCAAGTCAGTTCTCAAGCTTCATCGTCGAGTGCTTCTGAGGTTATTGAAAAGCCTACCCAGTCTGCTTCGGAAACTTCTCCAGTTATATCCGAAGAATCCACTGAAAAAATAGACGAAAGTTCATCACGTCAACAACCTTTTGAAGAATCTTCTGAAACTTTAGAAAGCCAAGTTACTTCGCAAGCTTCAAGTGTGACATCGTCACCTTCTCCATCAAAAAGCAAGAAAGTTGTTACAAGAAAAGTTACCAGAAAAGTCAAGAAACCAAAAACTAGCATAGCAAAAGATGAATTATAATGAAAAAAAAAGTTGGTTCGATATTTACTGTTTTTTGTTTTGTATTTTACATCGTTTATACATCTTCATAGCATTTTATATTACTCTTCCGTAAATAGTTTATTAGAGCTTAATTGATACAATTTTATCAAAGAGATCAAATCTCTTCGCAATATTTTTTTTTTTGCAAAATTTAAGAACGCGTTAACAGTAAGCTTATTCCTCTTTTTATCAGTACTAGCGTACCATTTGATATTATAGACCTTTTATAGATGTCACTATGAGCATGAATCCATTTACAAAGCACTTGGCAGATGTGACCGATCCAACTGACTTTAAGAATACAAAACTCCCAGTCCTCTGGGAATTAGACGTGCTTGAAAGATGTTATATATGCAAAGAATTCTTCCGAGCTCCAGTTTCAACTACGTGTAATCATACATTTTGTTCACAGTGTATTCGAGAATATCTTATAACGAATAATCTATGTCCATTGTGCAAGACCGAGGTTTTTGAAAGTAGTTTAAGACGCGATGTTTTATTGGAAGAAATTGTGACTTGTTATTCCAAAATTCGGCCTCATCTTCTAAAATTGATAGCGAATGATGAGGAGGGTAAAAATCATAGCCTGATGAAAGTTGTTATTGAAAATGATAAGAAGCGACTGCGGGAAGATTTGGAGGTTATAGAAATTTCGTCAGATGAGGGAACAGGAAGTGACGGCAATAAACGAATAAAAATTGAATCATCTTCAAGTGATTTGCAAGAGATTCCTAGTATTCCAAGTAGTGATGATATGGTTTCATGTCCTGTCTGCGAAATGCAGATGTCAGCTGAGATTTTGCAAACGAGTCATATTGACGAATGTTTGACTGGGAAAGTAACGAAACGAAGTGTGCCGTCCAGAGCTATAATTACTTCCAAAAAGAAGCACTCTCCAAGAAATACAATTTCATCATTCTTCAAGCCGGCTTCAAGTTCACCAGCAAGTTCATCTCCATCCCCTAACCCACCTACAACGTTGGGATATACGAACTACTATCAGAATGAAACAGCGAAACAAAATAATAATGAAACGAAGCGTCTTCCAAGACTTGATTTTCTGTCCTTAACTACACCCAAACTTAAGGAGAAACTTTCAGCATTAAAACTACCAACACAAGGAACCAGAAATCAGTTGGAATTGAGGTATAACCAATACTTTGTGTTGCATAATTCCAATCTTGATAGTAGTAGGCCAATTTCGGATAAGATTTTACGACAAAGGTTGAATCAATGGGAAATGTCACATCTGGCTTTTAATACCCAAAATAGTGACTTGTTCAGAAGTAGAAGTAGCCTTAGCAATAAGTCAATTACGGATAAGAACTTCCTGGTGAAGGAATGGATGGGTGCCTATCAGCAAGAATTTAGAGAGTTGGTGAAGTTGGCTAAAAAATCAAGCAAGATCTCAAAAGTAGCTGGCAATACTGAGGAACAAGCAAGTGATTCTGGGAAACAAGGTCAAGACACGGATGTTGGCCCTGCGATAAATATAAATGCCGATAGTGCTCCTCCTTTGGAGGAAATGGAGACTTCCGCGGCGGATTTGGACCTTAGCTTGAACATGGCGGATAGTCCATTGTTTTCAAATGAGTGTTTCTCTGTGTCTAAAAAAACAAAGCGGATATGAAGAAGTTTGACATATTATTTAATAGAAAATCATCTTGCCACATCTAGTGTTTAGTTATATGTGTGTATGTACCTGGTCAATTATATAATTAATTGGTATTGTATATTATCTGTCTATGTGTGTGTGTGCGTGAAATTTATAGGAAACACTGTGGATCTGTCTATTGCGCACTCGTATTCGTATTCCCGCGCGATTTAAGTGTAATTCCGCATATTGATTTTTTTACTCTCACACACATTTATTATTTTCTCGGTATTTTTAATAATACAACGGTTTTTCCTTTGCATGAACAATCATGACACAAAAGGGCTTTCTAATACCGGAACTCCTTAATTCTTCTTTCTGAAAGAAAACAATATAATTAATCAACTAAAATTTATTTTAAACGAAATTTACATCAAATGATTCATTTTCAAAAATAGAACTCTCAAGCCGATGAACATAAACTTACTCTTAGATTCCTTTTAAAGAACCTTTTTAGTATTCAATTTTATAAAGAGATCACAGTCAAGCTATAAAGAAAAAAAATGGATGACAGTCTATATTTAACTACTCATGAAGCAGCCTTGGCGGTGGTTGCCACGGCCATGAAGAAATCCCGTTTGCGAATAGACACATTAATCATAAATTCCCTTATTGGAGGTATTCTATTTTCAAGTGGTGCCATGTTACATACAACTGCAGAATCCAATCTACCTGAAGTTTTAAAAAGCAATCCTGGATTTGTGCTGAATATCGCAGGGCTAAGTTATCCAATTGGGTTATTCTATGTTGTCATCACTGGAGTAGATTTATTTAATTCAAATGTGCTATTCTTCAGTACTGCATACTGTAGAGGAGCCATCTCGGTTTTAGATTTACTAATAAGTTGGTTTGTAAGTTGGTGGTTTAATCTTGTGGGAAATATTTTTGTTGCATATATTATTAGTAACTACTCAGGTGTTTCCAGAACAGATGCTATGGTACAAGGTACTATTGAACTAGCAGTGTCGAAAAACTCCAGTTCATTCATTCAGATATTTATCAAGGGGATAGCTGGAAACTTTTATGTTTGTTTGGCAATTTTCTTACAATTAATGGCAAAACCAATACATGTTAAGTTTCTCATGTGTATACTCCCAGTTTTCACATTTGTTACAATTGGCTTCTCCCATTGCATTGCTGATATGTATATAATGGTTATTGGTTTAATCAATGGTGCTCCCATATCTGTTGGTGAAGTGGCTTGGAAAGTGCTTCTTCCTGCAACCTTGGGTAATATTGTTGGAGGATCATTTTATGGAATTGTTATTACATGGTATTTGCATATCTATGTTGTTGAACAGGATCAGAAGAAATTGAAATTACCAAAGTATGTGGTAAGGGATGAACAACCAGAATTAAACATGGATTCTAGAGTAGTGAGACAAAGGAAGTCCGAGGTATATGACGAAGAAGATGTCGAGGAAACTGATGCAACTGATGAAAAGCACGAGGATTATGCATATGATAGAGATGGTGCTGGCAGTCCTGATTCTTCTAACTTTGAACCACGTCCATACTTTGAAAATATAACTAAATTACATCCAATAACCACTAAAGCTTCGGCAATTTCTGCTACATCAACAAGAACAATTAAACATAGATCACCTAAGAACGTCTTTCCAGTATACGGGATGGGTCCACCCCTAGCCAAGGAGCGCACGATTGCAGATGGGAGACAATATTCCATTAAGACCGATCATATTACTGACGGAATGGATTTTGAGGAGAACGGCGCGGAATATCTAGGTGAAAGATTAAAGAAAGTCATAACGAACAGAACGACCAAAGCTGCAGATTTGGAAGCCGGATCAACTACTAAGAAAAGTGCACGAAAGTCTTTTGATCAAAAAGGAAGTTCCTATTCAGATCCAACTTCAGCGGGAGCCCGAACTTCAATAGATCTGGAATCAGAGTCAATTACATCATCGTTTAATGTTCAACCGGAAATAGCATCCTCCAGCAATCACGGAAACGGAGCACTGTTAATCCAGCCAATAGTTGAACAGGATCTTTCTGAGCAAAATTTTCAAGGAATACTAAAAACAAATCAACGACATGAATGATATTAATTATAGAGTAAAAGTTAAAGTTTGAAATTTTATTTAGAAGGGTAATATACAGTAGCTAAAGAATACTAATTAGAACATAAATTTGAATTGAAGTAAATTGAAATACGTGCGAACTTGCATTAATTGAAGCTCATGAGCAGATATTTCTGGAATCATCCAGAAATCCCCCAGAAATAAAAAAAACAACTACTCCCACATCAGCTTTCTAGTTTCGACGTGGTTCTTCAAATTTATATCTGAAAGTCTTTTTCATCTTCTCATCTACCCGTTCAAACTTTCTTTGACACCGTTCAAGTCTTTGCTTGTTATGCTCTTTGAATCTCCGGTGCCTAGTCGAGTAGTTTTTCGTACCTTCGTCTCCATATTGATTTCCAGAATTTGAAAATACCAAATTTGTGTGGGATGTCTCAGTTTGAGATTTAACTGCTTGTTTATCACAGTGTGTAGAAGTTTCACCTTTGGCCTCATCGTTGGGATTTCCAATTGGGTCACTGTTGAAATTGGTGGATTTTCTGTAATTCCTCCAGTTCCTATAGTATTCCTTCTGGTGAGCCATCTTGAAAAGACTTTTAGTCTTTTCATGGGCTCTTTTAAATTTGGTTTCTAATTGATGGAATCTATTCTGAGTTGGAGTTTCAATAGGAGTTTCTGGAAATTCAGTTGATATATCAGGATCGAGCTGTTCAATAAATCTGGAAGCATAATTGTATCTCCCAAAGAGATTAACTAGATCAATAACCGATTTGGAATCATCTTGAGAGTTGACAGATGCGAGACAGATGGCAGTGGAAGTCTCATGAGGAATGTTGAACTTGGAAGTCTCGTGGGGAATGCTCAAATTTATTTGGACATCAGGTATTCTGAAAACTGTATAATGCCATTTAAAGTCTATAAATTGGTTCATTAGTTCCGTATCACGAAGGTCTACATTTTTTTTATGTAGATTGGTTTCCGATGCTTCCATGAATTGTCTGGGGAAATTGAGTGATATTGGGTCCTTCAAGAAGAGACCAATATTGGCTTTTAAATATTGACTAATGGTTTCTGTTGTGATAAAGAGAACTTTGCTTGAACATGTAAGTTTATTGTCTCTTTCTATAATGGTTTCTATTGTGGTTGTATTAGCGTCTGAGTTTGTGTTAGTGTTTATGTTGATAATCTTGCAGTTGGTAATCTTGCAGTTGGTAATCTTGGCAGTGGTAATCTTGATGGCGATGATCTTTGAGTAGATCATATTGTAAAATTTACAGTTGTTTGTTGAAACAGTTTCGATTTTGTCATTGTAAACTGTGATTGTGTTGTTAAAACTTTTATTATTGTTGCTGTTGTTGTGGGTGTTTGAAACACCATTGATAAATTTCAATGTACTCTTGACAGTTGAAGCAACTGCTTCAAATGGTACTTGGTTGGATTTAATAGAAAATGAGAACATCGTATTTGAATTAAATGTTGAAGTTAACTATTTGTGAATTGTGAATTGTGAAGTTGAAGTCGAAAAGTAGAAAGAAAAGGTTGAAATTGTGATAAACTTTTGCAATCATTTCTTAAATTGTTTGCAGCAATTCGCAGAAGTCAATTGTATTTTTGTGGAATAGTACTATATTTTCTATTTAAGGCAGAACCAAAATTGATCCGAATAGATTAACATACAAGGTAATAGGAAAAGTAACTTCTATCATTTGGTAATTATGAAGGTTCTATGTTGTTGTGCTTTCAAGAGAAGGGATGGCAGACAAATATATACGAGAGGTTTTATGCATATTTATAAATGGCTGTCAAAGATATTAGATCTTTAAATACCTTTCAATTTTTAACATGAACTAAATATGTAATTGAAAGCATTATGGTAGCTTCGAACTACGAACAGTTCCCGAATTCCAGATTTTCAAATAGAAGCAATATTAGAACTGGTAAGCTAGAAATGTTCCTCTTCTTTAGCTCCTACCTAATATTTGTACTGTATTTACAACTATTTGGCGTCAAGAGTGTACAAACACGAAGTAGTTAGTGATAGATATGCCCCAAGTTAGTCAAGCTGTTCAATCAGGGTTATTGGTCATTAAAACAATTTCACACTTTGAAGTAAAAAAAAATAACTCTTGGACGAGACAGGAATCGAACCAGTGACCTTTTGCTTGCAAGGCAAACGCGCTACCAACTACGCCACACGCCCTTTTGTTAAGTTTGAAAGTGGCTCCATAAGTTCGTCACGAGGTTGCTTATATAACCAATTTTGATCAGTACTCATTGTATGGAATTCCAAGTTAATCTAGCTTTAGTCCATTTTGCAATAATTAGTTTCGTCTATCATGTAATCTGACTAATGGTTTCATATTTTTAAAAATGAAGAATAATAATATTTTTCATGTGACTGTTGACCGGATCTGATTTGAAGTCCTTAATGAATGTTTTCCGCTAGCATTTTGAAGCACAGTAGCTTTTATGTAATAAGTATATAGGTAAATGATGGTAGTGTATTTAAATTATACTAAGTTGATCTATACAAAGAAATTCTCCTGGTATCTAGTTGACTTTTGGAGTGGTTTTGATTTTCTAAATATTTTTGTTGAATTTGCAGCCATTATGTTTTTTTCATATCCGAACTTGCAATTACAGCAAACCCGAATCAACTCGAGTAAATCTCTCAGAGGGAATTTGAAAATGGCCCAGGAAAACTAACTTATATGTAGATAAGCTTTTTTAAATATGTTTTAAAGCATGAATTTTTCTCTATACTCGCCATTTCCACTGAAACCTCCGATATTAGGCTTGTGACATTTTCACGTAAAGGCCTCTGAGATGAAACTTGATACCCAACTTTGGATATTTTTGACAACCTACAATATACCTAAAATGAAATATTTCAGATAACATCTACAGGTTTCATGCTTTCGGTTTATACATTTTCTTCCAGGATGGTTGGTTTTATTCAAAGTATCATTTCCATACTATTCCAGGCATCTAGCGAGAAGTAAAGAAACTGGGATTATCCCTTAAGCTTATTATCAACTCTAATAAAATTATACTTTCGTTAGAAATAGTTGAACTCGCTAGAGGAGAATGTAGACTTTATTGATTAACATTTTTACTTCAGGAGATGGAGCAATTTGGTGGTACAGCTACATTCTATCTATTTGATCATACGTAGATGTTAAAAGTCGCATTTCTTAATCAAAATTTGAAAATTTTCAAAACTTTTATGGTATTTTGTACATTCAGTAATCAATGGTTTAGTATTAATCTACCAAATTACTAACAATTCCTTTGAACATTTTTGCAGTTCATGCTTATTAACTGAATTAATTTTTCAACTGAAAAAAAAAAAATCCGATCAAAAAAAAAATCCGATCCTCATCTCATCTCTTTTAGCTTAATACATCAATACCACCCATATTTCTCCCCCTACCCGTCAAGCAATGTCAGACAATACCCAAGTATCAAAAACCTATTTGGACGAAGAAACAACCTGGGACTCCTTCAATCTTGATCCCCGTCTTCTCCAAGCCATCGACCAACTCGGTTTCATATCACCCACATTAATCCAATCGAGTGTCATCCCACTCGCAATCGATGAAAAGAGAGATATTATAGCCAAAGCGTCTACTGGGTCAGGTAAGACAGCCGCATATTCCATTCCCGTGATACATAACTTAATGCAAGATGACGATGATAGTGAATCTGGTGTGAAATGTTTGATTTTGGTTCCGACTCGTGAATTGAGTAACCAAGTTATGCAATTCATTGAAAAATTGTTAATGTTCAATGGCAAGAAGATTAATGTGTTAAATCTTAGTGATGGCAATTTGAATGAATCGGTGATTGGTTCATTATTGAAGATTTCTCCTGAGATTATAATTTCAACTCCTGCTAAGTTGATTCAAAATTTATCAAAAGTGAATTTTAAAACTATGAAATATTTTGTCATTGATGAAGTTGATTTGATCTTTTCATTTGGATATTTCGAAGATTTAAAGAATTTGGAAAGTTATTTACCTCATAAGAATAATTTACAAACTTATTTGATGTCCGCTAGTTTGACTGATGATTTGAACGAGTTAAAGACGAGGTATTGTACCAAACCGGCCATTATAAAGTTGAATGATGAAGATGATGCCGATAAACAAGGGAAATTGTTGCAATATTATGTAAAGACTACCGAGTTTGACAAATTCTTATTGGCATATGTTATATTTAAATTGAATTTGATTAAGGGTAAAACAATACTTTTTGTTAATAATATTGATCGTGGTTATAGATTGAAATTATTTTTAGAACAATTTGGAGTTAAATGTTGTATATTGAATGGGGAATTACCTATGAATTCTCGTTTGCATCTTGTTGAACAATTTAACAAGAATGTATACAGTTTATTAATTGCTACTGATGAAAGTAATGATTATGTTCAAGAAAAGGATGAAGAATCAGATGATGAAGAAGTTAATGATACTACGGACAAGAAGGTAAAGTCAAGCAAAAAGAAGAATAAATCCAAGTTTAAGAATGATAAAGAATATGGTGTTAGTCGAGGTGTTGATTTTAAGAATGTTGCTTGTGTATTAAACTTTGATTTACCGACTAGTTCAAAATCATATATTCATAGAATTGGTAGAACAGCTAGAGCAGGGAAGTCGGGTATGGCACTTTCATTTGTGATTCCACCAAAAGAAGTTGGAAAACATAAAATTGCAACCTTGTCTACATGTAAGAAAGATGAAAAGATTTTGAACCGTATAGTTAAACAACAATCTAAAAATGGGTTCGAAATTAAACCATATCAATTCGATATGAAACAAATTGAAGGGTTTAGATATAGATCAGAAGATGCATTTAGAGCAGTTACACAAACCGCAATTAGAGAAGCTAGAATTAAGGAATTGAAAGCCGAATTAATCAATTCAGAAAAGTTGACCAGATTCTTTCAAGAAAATCCACAAGATTTATCTAGTTTAAGACATGATAAGGAATTATATTCTGCCAAAGTACAAAGTCAATTGAAACGAGTACCACAATATTTGTTACCTGAAAGTGCTAGAGGTGATTCTCAAAATGTTGGATTTGTGCCATTCCATAAGGTTCATAAAAAGAGAAATAGACATAACAAGAGACTGAAGAAATCAGACCCATTAAAGAAGTTTAAGAAGTAAAGTGTTCTCGCTTTTTAGTTTATTGTCTCTTATATGTGTATATAAACTAACTCTATACTGTTATATATAAACTATTTCTGTACTGTTATATATATAGGTTTATTATCAATAAATGGGTCATACATATATATACATATTGAAATTTATATGTATGTTTTGGATTGTTACATTTATGCAATTTTACACAATATGATATTCCACACTAGATTTGCCAAGCAGTTACATGGAAACATCAACGATTGTGGAATCAACATAAACAGAAGGATGGAAAAGAATGGCCAATAACAATAACTATATTTAAGTGACTTGATGAATGAATGTCCGGTACTGGCAGTATATAACTCTCCTTGATCCCATAGGGTATTTAAAATATTGAATATCAATTGGAATGAAGGTGCACCAATTAATTGATCAATTATAATTCGAGAAGGTAAGTTATCAATTCGATTAATTAATATATTTATCCAAGCAACTGTGAAATATCCATTTATACAACCCCAAATCATAAACTTTATAATTTTATTGAGATAAAACTTTCTCTTGAAATATTGATTTATGGATTGGGCCAATGCACCAGAGGCACATCCCAATAAAGTAGGTGCTAGCAATGGGTTTATTTGATTTAATGCATCATAATTATAATATACTGTTATTGATATAATTGTTTCAATCACTAAGGTTATGATTAATTTGTTCAATGTCGTTGATGGTGATGTCGATGTTGTTGTTGGTGTGAATGGTGATGGTGATTTTTCATTGAAGATAAGCTTTTCCTTGGTGGCTATTGGAAGTGACATGGCGGGGAGGAGTGTGGATGTGCTTGCAATGAATAAAAGGAAAGTAAAAGGAATTTTTGGTGTATGTATTAAGAACGTAAGGTGGTTATGTTTCGGTTGGTCGTTTATACAATATTATACGAAAGTAATTTGCTGTTTATTAATGTATACTCAAGTTGTATCAGATTAAGTTTATGTGCGTTTATTACCTCACTGAACTGAGAAATAGTTGCTTTTTTGTTTTTCTGAAGTTAAATCACACTGAATTTTATCTTGTTTGGATCACCACACAAGCTTCTAATTCTACTTTTAAATTTACGTTTAAGTCAAGTTTTGCTTATTAACGCGTCACAAGAGATGAGTATTTAGTTTATTAGTAGTAGTAGTGCATAAAACATCCAACATACACAGGTGTTAACTGAAGCATTTATGATATTTTTGTTAGTCGCGCGTGTTAGAAAGAATTCTGTTCTTATTGTGACTGTGCTTTAGTTCCTATTGTTTGCGTATCATAATAATTAAAGCACAAACAATATGCACACGTGCATGGTCTATAGCCCATCCATACTAAGAACAGTAAGACTATTAATCTTCAGTGTATAATCAATGTTTTCTGTTGAAACCAACATGTAAATCTGAGGAACACTTTTTTTCTTCCTCATTATAGCACATTTAGCATATCTTATAACTTGGTATACTAAGGAGTCACGATGGGGACCACATTCTTTGAGTGTTTTATTTTTTCATTTATCATTTGTCGATGGTCATTTTTTAAGGAAGCAAAGACCCTAAGGTACACATTTGTTTGACTATTTCATGTAAATTGTGTTCGTCGTCTATTCATACAGTAAAATGGAACGGTCCCGCGGGGGTGGTGGGGGGGTGTGGTTGATTATGATTACTTTTACTTGATAAATCGGATAAATTTCTGATAGTACAATAACGAGTTCCGAGAACACAGTATTTACCCTTTCAGCCATTCAGTGTTTGAATCAGGTTTTTGTCCTTTATTTCCCATCAATGAAAAAGAACAGATTGTTTACATCTTTCCG
The DNA here is from genome assembly GCA_030557635.1 of Hemisphaericaspora nanyangensis. Classification (NCBI taxonomy): domain Eukaryota; kingdom Fungi; phylum Ascomycota; class Pichiomycetes; order Serinales; family Debaryomycetaceae; genus Hemisphaericaspora; species Hemisphaericaspora nanyangensis. The sequence goes on along the minus strand of JAKTPO010000014.1, from coordinate 273,191 downwards.
AATTACAAATCGCCTTTATATCGGATTTATACCTGTCTTTTCCGATAATCGATCCGAGAAATGAATACACTAATACAGTTGATTCAGATCCTCTAAAAAAATAGGGTTGTGAAAGTGATTATCAAGTACCATCAAGATATACAGAGGGTCGATATCCTTGTTAAGATCTTGACTCGATAGGTAGACTGAGCTAACCCAGACAGAAGATTCTTATGGGAATAATTATTGCAAGCAAAAGAAGCTGAGTCTTGGCAGTATGATCATATTTTCAATTTACATTTGTTAGTATACAATTTGAAAGAAATTGATGAAGGAGTTTTGAAAAGTTCTTCACCCCCCCGCCCCCCGAGTTCGGTGTTGCTTCATAGTTTAATGTTGAATGTCATGATCTAATGAAATTTGAATATTTTGGGTTTTTCTCTCATGTTCGCTCTTTCCTAATGGGGAAGTCAGGGTTTGTCGGATCGGATAATATTACCGAACCGATCGAATTAACGATGAAAGAATTAAAAAAAAAAGAAAAAAAGAAATTTTCTTAATACTAAATAAATTAATTGTTGCTTTAGCTCTTCTTAATAATATATAAATCGTTTAATTGCTATTATTGCAATTATTATTTATATAATGACCTTTTTCTCTTTTGCAAAAGTTATATATATATAAATATACAAATTTACATATATATACATCACAGTCTTGTTTTGTTCAATTGGTATTTCCACTCACTTAGTACCATAAACCATCAAATGTCGGAAGAAGTACAGTCAATTAAATCTAAAGAAGCTGTAGAATTAATCAATGATTCAGCCAATCTGGCAGAAGATCCTCCACTTATACAAAAAGAGGAAGAAATAGTTGACATACAGTTACCATCATTCGATCCTTACTTAGTTACATTTGATCCTGAACATGATCCACAAGACGATAAAGAGGATGCTTCCAGATTATCACGATTTCATAAATGGACAATTGTCTCCATTATATCATTTGGTTCTTTATGTGTAACATGCATATCATCATCTTGGTCTTTGGCTACTCCACAAATCATGAATCATTTTAATATTAGTCATGAAGTTAGTACTTTGGGTATATCATTCTATATTTGGGGTTTAGGAATTGGTGCAATTTTCTTGAGTCCAATCAGTGAATTCCATGGAAGAAAAATGGTTTATATCTTGGGTTTAACTTTAACTATTGCATTCGAAATTTTAACCACCTTTTGTGATAATATAGGTGGTATGTTATTTGGAAGATTCATGAGTGGGTTTTTCGGTTCAAGTTTCTTGGGTGTTGCATCTGGTTCATTTTCCGATTTGTTCAAAGCTAATAAACATGACAAGGGAAAGAAGGATGCTAATAAAGAATTAGCTTTATCTTTGGTATTATACTCTGTTTCTCCATTCGTAGGACCTGGTATTGGCCCTTTGATTTCTGGGTTTGTTAATAGCTCCATGATGTTTGTTTGGACTTTTATTATCATGACGATTTGGTCGGTGTTAATTCTAATTTTGGTTGTACTTTTCGTGCCTGAAACTTATGAACCTATAAATTTAAAGAGAAAGGCAAAGAGATTGAGAAAAGAAACTGGTGATGATAGATATTATGCTCCTGTTGAAAGATTAAATACTACTTTGTATGAAAGTGTTGTCACATCATCCAAACGACCAATCCTCTTAATGTTCAGAGATAGCATGACGTTCGTCTTATGTTTCTACACTGGGTTCACATTGGCAGTTGTCTATTTATTCTTCGTTGCGTTCCCCTACATTTTCAAAACTGTATACGGTTTCACTCTAAGCCAACAAGGTATGTCCTTCTTCGGACTTGTCATCGGAATGATCATAACTGGATTAATCTCCCCTTACTACATCGATAAATTATACACCCGCATGCTTCGGAAAAATAACGGTATCGCAAAACCAGAATTTAGATTCACTTCACTCATGATAGGTGTCTTTATAGTTCCAATCGGTCTTTTCATCATCGCATGGACATCATACCCCTTCATTCATTGGGTAGTACCCATGATAGGATCAGGTATATATGGTTGTGGTACAATTTTGGTATTTAATGGGATTTTTGCCTATACGGTTGAAGCATATAGATTATATGCTGCCCTGGCAATTGCGACTAATGCATTTGTCAGATCTATTATGTCGGGGATTTTTCCGTTGTTTGGATTACAGATGTATGAACATATGGGTATTCATTGGGCTACAAGTTTGTTGGGATTTTTCGCAATTGGGTTGATTCCTATTCCATTTTTGTTTTTCAAGTATGGTGAAGGATTAAGAAGTAGAAGTCCATACACTTGGAGTATTGATACTTGATATGTATGTTTATTTATTTATGCATATGTTGTTTTAATTATATTTATTCTTGCATTTTATTTAATTCGGGATGCTTTTTGCATGGGGTAGAACTTTAGAAGTAACTTTAGGGCTTTTAATATACAATTAACCCCCTTGAGTTTCTACTCTATTACTTTTCATTTTGACTGCAAAATTTTGTTTGCTCAAGTTAATTTCCTACTCTAGCTATAAACAAAGAAGAGATCTTGTATGTAAGATCTTAAAAGATAATGAGTCACTACTTCATAGTATACACTCTACGGTTAACCTCTTTCAGGTCCCTTTTCCACATGTCTACACATCATCTATATCATGCCATATGTTAGTAAAACTTCTCATTGTTCCAAAGAATGGAAAATCATCGAAGCAAAGAGAAAAAAATAAAAAAATATTTCACAATTTAAAAAGTCATGCCTAATAAATTTTGAAAAATCTTTAAAACTCATTCATATTTCACAACTCATATTAACGTTCCAATACTTGTAAACAAAGATGGTAGTACACAACCCAAACAACTGGTATGTGCAAGCCAATATCATAATATAGTCAGAAGATGTTATTACTAACTCTCTTTTGTGTTATTACAGGCACTGGATAGATAAAAACTGTTTACCATGGACAAAAGATTACTTCAACACCAAAGTCATTAACACCACATTCGAAACCGAAACTCATAAATTCGTACTAACTTCCATAGACTCAATCAGTGGTGATTGTGACGTTACTCAAAGAAAGGGAAAAGTATTGTGTATTTTCGATTTAAAGCTCCAATTTACTGTTGATATTGAGGAAATACAAGCAGGTGAAGAACAAGAGGAGGAACCAAGAAGTGGCAGCGCAACTATCACTATTCCTGAATTTATTCACGATGACCAAGATTATGAAATTGAAATTTCGTCTCCATTGTTTAGAGAACAGATTAAAAAGCAGTTTATTCCAGTCTTAAAGGATACATTAAGTAAATTCCAACCCGATTTATTGGAAGCTCATGCCAAGGACGTGCAACATGCGTCTGGTTAGAGATTGTGCGTATATAGAAACTAAAGGAAAATCGTATACACATAGTATATAGGGTTTAATCAAAAAAACTTGTTACAGGGGTCATTCAAAACCTTCAGGTACACCATTCGCATGCCTAACACCTTCTCGATTACCAACATACAATTCAATCTCACCAACTTCATCATGCGTCACACTCACCCAAGGGATTCGTCCGCCTTCAATAAGTTTCAATACCCGATATGCTTGAACCGAGCTATATGGAATCCCACTCATCGGATCGAAATATTTCACCTCGCCTCCGGAAATCATACATGGTTTTCGATTATTGTTAGGTAAATACAAACCAGTTGGTGGTTGGGTCTTGACCACAATCTCATGCGATTCTTGTTCGGCAGTATCAGTGACTTCATGCACGATAGCCTGTTTGACGCCTAGTCTAGGCAACCTCTTTAATTCATCAAAAATTGCACTGGATTCAGATATGTTACTCACTGGCTCAAATAGCACGTCATCGTCGTCAGGTGGTTGTGATTGTGCCTTGGCAGCATATAGGTTTTCTTTCTTGCCGATATGTAGGATCGTTTTCCCGTCTTTGAAGCGGCGCGTTGCGGGTAGGATCGATTGTTTTCCAAATAGGATTCGTTTGATGTTTGTGGGGTTGTGGAGTCGGAACTCACGTCTGTCTTCGTCGAAATCGAGGAAATAGATTGTGTTTCGGCAGATTTTTTGTTGTGGACCTTCAAAGACTTCGTTGGGACTTTGGCCTTCTTCTGGTTGTTCTTGTTTTAGAATTGGAGTTGGTTCGTGAAGTGTTGGAGTTGGTTCGTGAGTTGTTGGAGTTGGTTCATTTGTTATTGAATCACTGAGCTCATCAGCGAATTTTACACGTTTTTCTTCCTTGATTTTGGGGGCATTCGCGTCGTCTTCGGTTGGTTTGGAATTCATTTCGACGTCTTCAATTTGGGGAAATAATGTAGAATTCTTGACAGTTGTTTCATCGACATTGTCAATAGGCAATTCCAAAGACTTTTGATCGCGGGAGATATCGACTGATTCTGCAATATTTTCTTCTCCCTCTTTCTGCACGTCTTCGTCGGCTTCAGCTGTCGACCCTGATCTTTCGTTAGCAAATGGTGGCTCCGCAAACTTCTCATCGACATCGGTTTGTCCATCCACCATTTCAATATCGTAATCCTGCAAGGATTCTCCATCTTGGTTTGGAGCTGCCAGATCATTTATTTCCGATTCCAATTGTTGTGGATCTTCGCTGTCAATGAATTCAGGTTCTGCAATGTTTTTCAATTCTTTTTCAGCATTCGTCATTTCAATATCACGGGAATCACTCTCTTCGTGAATATGCTTTGACTCTTCAATTATTTCCACTAAAGGAAATGATTCAATTATGACAGATGATTGCTCGTCAGTGATAGTTGTCGTTTTGTCGGCCGAATCAGAGCTTTCCTGTTGAACGTCTATCGTTGTTGCTTTTGGATCTTCACTATTCGTCTCTCCTTCTTTAAGTTGCTGCTTCTCTTCCGCGTTCACCTTCTCCCTTTCAATCGCTTCCTTCCCTAATCGTATTCTATTCTCCTCCAATCTCTTCTTTTCCAACTTTTCCTTCTGATACGGCAATTCATAAAGAATGTCAAACGGCCTCCTAGGTTCCTCTACCACTTCCTCGACTTCGCCACCTTTCTTCTTCCTTCCCAGCCTCTTCCTCCCCTTCAACCATTTCTCAAACTCCAACCTCGCCTGCTTCACTTCCTCATCGGGACTTACATATTGTGCTTCACTAACTATTCTAAGCACATTATGCAACTTCACCCTTCTTGCAATTAACAACATCTTCTGCCTCTCTTTCTTAACTACCTCCTGCTCTCTAAATCGATTCAACGCTTCAATGTTCATTCGTTCTGTCTCCACCGCTTCCGCTAATCGCTGTTCTTGTGTTAATTCGACATGTTTCTTACGTTCAACAGGCACGTATTTGGCTCGACGTTCCTCACTGAGTTGAAGTTTTTCGATGAGGGCCTGTTTGCTCTCCACTGCTGCTGAACGAGATGAAGAACGACGGGAAGACATGAGAAGGGATTCAGAGGTTATGAGTGCCGATTTCCTTTTGGTTGGTTGTTTAGATATGGTGGTGGTGGATGAAGGAGTGATTTTGGGCTTTTTGATGGTGGGGATGAGGGATTGCTTAGAGGTTTTCTTGCGTCGTTTTCGTTCTTGTTGTTGAACTTCTCTTTCGGCGTCACTTGATTCGGATTCTGAAGCTGATAGGTCTGAATCTGATAGGTTCTCGTCTGAATTTATATCCACTTCTTGGTCATCGTCATCATCCTCGCGGGGTGGTTGTTCTCCTTCTTCTTCCTCGTTTTCTTCTTCACTTTCGTCAATGCCTTCGAGATTGGCGTTATCTATTTCTTCGTCTATGAATTCCTCATCTTCTCCATCTTCTTGGAATAATAAATTGACATTTTCGTCGTCATCATCAACAACAAACTGTTGCTGTAGGTCATTTCCTTGTTCTTCTAGTTCTATTAATTGTTTTAGGCGCGATCCAGCATTGGATCTTCTTGATCTTGTGGCTACTAGACTGTCTGGATCCATTTGTATTGGTGATATCGTTAATGATTAGATTGTTTATATGAATGATGGGAGCCCAGAAAGAAATGATATTAATTGTATTATTACAATGTATTAATTTATTTTTTTCATTGTAGGTGGTTACATTTTTGTGAAGTTTATTTGAAAAATTTATTTCAAGTGAAACCATTTCATACGAATGATTGACATATAGCATTGATATCTTGTACGTAAAAAAAGCAATGTTTGGGAGGTCTATAGTTAAATCGAGAGTCATTCCCCGCTCTTTGTTCCACACCACCACCATTTTACGCCACCAAATACCCAAACTCACGTCCACTTCCGAAAGTGAAATGGATCATTTCAACGCTTTGGCAAGTAGTTGGTGGGACGTAGACGGTCCTCAACGTATTTTACACAAGATGAATTTGTTACGAATGGATTTCATTCACAACACAATACGATCCAATTTGAAATTGAATGCAGGGATTACCAAGGAAGATGACAGGGTGTACATCCCTCCATTCAATGTTGATTTGTTGCCTTCTATAATCAAGGATAAGATAATTGGAGAACAAGAAGTCAGAAGAGATGAATTGTTAAAAGATGCGAAATGGAAAGCATTGGATGTTGGATGTGGAGGAGGGATTCTTTCTGAATCAATGGCGAGATTGCATTTTGTTGAACATGTTAGGGGAATTGATTTGTCCAAAGATGTATTGGAAGCTGCTAAATTGCATAAATTGAAAGATCCTGTGTTGGAGGATAAACTTACATATGATTTGATGCCAATTGAAGATATTCCTTCTCTGGAAAAGTATAATGTGATTACGATGTTTGAAGTATTGGAACATGTAGATTATCCTTCAAGGGTATTGATTGAAGGCTTGAAACGATTGGAAGTTAATGGTTGGTTATTTATTTCTACAATTAATCGTGATTTCATAAGTTGGTTTACGACTATCTTTATGGGTGAATATGTGTTAAATATTGTTCCAGTAGGTACTCATACGCTCGAGAAATATATTAATCAAACTGAAATCAAGGAATGGTTAGAGGAAGATCCTGAAAGAAAGCAAAATTTCAGAGTTGCTGATACCAAAGGATGTGTATATTTACCTGCATATGGATGGAAGTTTACTGATTGTCCAGATATCGGTAATTACTTTATGGCAATCCAAAGGGTTAAGTAGAATTACCATGTATATATATATACAAATGTAGATTCAATTGGCAATTTTGGTTGCCGATTCTGGCTGTTCGTCAATAAATGTAGGTAAGTTTTCCACTCCAGTTGTTGTCTCTTCATTCAAATAACTTGGAACTCCAATTCCACTTTCTGCCATTTCATTTTCAAATTGAATTTCTTCACCAAGAGCCTCCAATTCTGCATCCAATTCCGATTCACTAATATCATCAGGCACATCATAACTTGTCAGTAACGCTTCTTGTAACTCATTAGATTTATCAATCAAATCCAACATTTCATCCTGCAACGATTCCAATTGGTCTATATCTATTTTTCCATAAGTTTGCTTCAACTGCTTATTAGCCACCTTCATTGCATTAATAGTAACCATTGTATTTTCCAAATTGGCAGTTGTCATTGATGCTTGAGTCATATTCCATGATTGATTTTCAAGTTGATCTTTTTGAGCTTCTATTTGTTTCCGTTGACGTAATAGCTTAAGTGCCTTTTGTTTGAGGGAGTTCTTACCTGGCCCATCTCTCATTCTGGCGATCTTTTGTTGATAAGTTGATAATTCTGAATTGATTTTGGCTAGTTTTACATCTAGAGATCCTACTCTTTCGTCTATTGATTTGATTGCATCGTTTATGGATGGTTTAGGTACATTACTCTTTGTTCCGAATAGTCTATTCATTATTGTATAGTTAATGTATGAGGGGTGTATATGTGTGTAGGTAGTTACAATATGAATGTCGATTTAAACAGTTGATTGATTTTTGCCATTAAGTTTTTGTTGGAGATTGTCGCGTCACAAATGAAAATTTGTGACAAATAAAAATGTTGGATATACAAGCTAAACAATTGCAATTCCAATTTCCAACTTTATCGTCACTTTACGAAACATCAAATTGAAAATGCTATATGATCAATTAATAAATCTATATAAATTTTGTTCTAATATAATAGTAGTGGAACTAGTGTCTATATATTGTATTTGCTAATTGTTGCAAAATTGTGTTTGAAACCGGAATGGCCATGCAATACATAACATATGCAATTATGTAAGTATGCCCTAATACTTCTATGGCACTATACTTCGAAGCTGAAATCTTAATCTAGAACATATGGAAGAAAAATGGTCCTACATTTCTACTCAATTTCCATACTCTATACTCAAGCAAGTTCCCAATGGATACATCATCCACAAATCACCCTATTAAATGGCTTGTTTAATTCATAGGTTTTTTAAAAATTTCCCTACTAAAACACAGTTTAGCGGTATTTTATTTCTGTATGTAAAGCATGTATAAGAAGTTTAATACAGGGTCTATAACGTAAAAAAAAACGACCACAATTCAGTGAGCAAATGATAGCCCCAAGTATGTATGTTTGGGTGTTCAATGGTTTTGCTCACAAACAACCCATCAATAATAATCAAGTTACTTGTGTCGCCAAGAACAAATCAAAGTAGAGCTGAAGCTCAAGAACTGAATCAGCACAGCAAGAGGCAATGATTGCAAACGTCCTCATTACCTTGGCAGATCGACACCATCGTGTTGCGCCCTGAGAAGCTCAGAATATTGCAGAAAACCTATTGATGGCCTATGGAAGGAAGACTTATGTCAGTCCACTTTGGTACCTCAGCTTTACGCAACAAATATGTGGAAACATTGCGTGCTGTTCTGTTAGAATACGCTCATTTAAAGTGCCGTACCAAGGAGGAGCTTAATACTTCTTTTGAACACTATGAAAGCACCTTGAAGCGTTAAAAATGAAGTCCCAAAATATATATGGAATGTTGACGAGTGTAGGATCCAAAGGAACCGCACTCATGTTAATTATGTGATTGGCTCAGCTGAGCTGAGCAAGGCTAGAAAGTTTTGAGCGATGATTGGGAAACTACTACAATTATTGAATGTGTTTCTGCTGTAGGAATTAATTGAATGGCCAGCTTTCATTTCAAAGATGAGAAATATTTCGAAGAACATTTCAGCATTAAAGAGGAGAATCCAACTATGGTCATGGTTAGCACCAAGGTCTGGATCAATAATGGCCTCTTTTTGGCATGGATTAAGGCTTTTTTCTTGATGAACGGAGCCAGAAGAACAACCAGACCATAATAATGTTACATCAATAAATAGATCCTTAATCCATGCCAAAAGGGGGCCATTATTATTTGGACAGATATAATACCTCCCGTGTGGAAGTTATGTAAGTGAAAAGAGTTCTTAAGTTGCAACAATGCGAGTAAAATTAAATCATTTCACAATGCCAACAAAGGAATCTACCTTGCTTATCATCTATGTCAAGAAATGCACCAGAACTCAGTATTCTATATTAAAACATATGGGCAATCTTTCAGGCCTAATACAATATAGAATTGTATACTGGGGACAAAAATTAGGTAACTTCACATTTAATGATGTTGCAAAACTTTTAATCCACCTTTATTAATCACTAGTTGTTTAATTAGTTATTCAATCAAGTTAGGTATTATTAACTTAATAAATATGGTGTTAATATTCATATCGGTGTAGTAGCGATATTCCCAAGGAACTCCATAATATCGAATTAACTACTCTTGTTATGCAGGATAGAGCAACATCTTTATTCGCCTTCTTTACTTTGCCACTCTTACTTTTGTGGACTGCTTCATCTTATATTCCCAATGGTTCAAATTCAAGTTGACTTTATCTATGGGAGCTGGTTCATCTAATCATCTAATATGAACATGAACATAATAATATGGAGTTAATCCAAAAAACTGCAAAAAAAAATTGATTTACATGTTGTTAGTAACAAACCTTTTTTTACAGTTTCACCAGCAACAGAAATTTTTCTCAAAAAAAGAAAATAGAAAATAAATGAGCAGATCATCGCGCTTGTCTCTCTTACCTTCAAAAAGAAAATTTTTCATCCTTATAATCTTACTTTTTTTCTTTCTTTCACAGCTTTTCACAAGATAATATTAATATACATATATATAAGACATATAACTAATACGTAATAATGGGTACTCAGAAAAAGGAAAAGCAAAGAAGAATAAGAGAAAATGATGTTCGTGATGGTAATCTTCGAGTGAAAGGTGAAAACTTTTACAGGGATGCCAAAAAGGTTAAACATTTAAACATGTATAAGCAAGGTAGAGCTATCCGAAATGCCAAAGGTGAAATAATAAAAGCTGCAGCTTTGCAGAGTACCGATGCTCCTATTGCAAGAGTTGATCCAAATAGAAAATGGTTTGGTAATACAAGAGTTATAGCCCAAGATGCCTTGACCCATTTTAGAGAAGCTATGGGTGAAAAGAAGAATGACACATATCAAGTTTTGCTTAGAAGGAATAAGTTGCCAATGTCTCTTTTGGAGGAAAAAGATCAAACTGAATCTCCAACTGCCAAGATTGTGGAAACCGAATCATTCTCGCTGACCTTTGGTCCAAAACAACAAAGAAAGAAACCAAGAGTTGCTGCATCAAGTTTAGAAGAATTAGCTACTTCAGCTGAAGCTGACTCTGTTGCATACCAAGAGAATCAAGAATTAAACTCTACATTAGGATTGATGGGTGGTTCTATCTTGGATAAAGATGATTTCACTCAAGAAGCTAAAGAAGCTATTTTCCATAAAGGTCAATCAAAACGTATTTGGAATGAATTATATAAAGTAATTGATTCATCTGATGTGGTGATACACGTGCTTGATGCAAGGGATCCATTAGGTACAAGATGTGAATCAGTTGAAAAATATATCAAGGATGAATGTCCTCATAAACACTTGATTTACGTGTTGAACAAGTGTGATTTAGTTCCAACATGGGTTGCGGTATGTATAACATTATATTTTAAGTGTTGTTGGATTAGTTGAATATTCAAGTGCGATGGATACATTTAAGCACCAAAGCATTTAGTCAGGGTGATTTTGCAGTTCTCTCAAGGACACTCAATCTACATAATTGCCTGTTACGTCTTTGGAAGAACAATACTTCTCGCCTTGTGTTCCCAAGAAGGAGTTTTTCCTTCTTGGACCTGCAACCGTTTTGGTTGCTGGTTTAGTTCACGCCTAGGAGTAGGTAGTTTTTATTTGCTTCGCCCTTAGAGAAGTCTCGGAATCTTTTTGAGTTGAAATTGATCTGAAGAACCTTTGTTCTTTATTAATGATTTATTTCGTAGTATAGAAACCGACATTCCTTTCAAAATTTTGAGCCCCATAACTATTGTTTATCCTCACCTTGAACATTCGGAAGATCCTCAAATTTCGAATTGGTAATACTAACAAATTCTTAGGCTGCTTGGGTCAAACATTTATCCAAATCATTCCCTACCTTAGCTTTCCACGCATCCATCACCAATTCCTTTGGTAAAGGTTCATTGATTCAATTATTGCGTCAATTTTCAACATTGCACTCTGACCGTAAACAAATATCCGTTGGGTTCATTGGATATCCAAACACAGGTAAGTCATCTATTATCAATACATTACGTAGTAAAAAGGTATGTCAGGTTGCTCCAATCCCTGGGGAAACCAAAGTTTGGCAATATATTACCTTGATGAAACGTATTTTCTTAATTGATTGTCCAGGTATTGTGCCCCCATCTGCAAAAGATAGTGAAGCTGACATCTTGTTTAGAGGGGTTGTGAGAGTCGAACATGTGTCTCATCCTGAACAATATATACCTACAATGTTACAGAAGTGTGAAAGAAAGCATCTTGAGCGTACGTATGAAATAAAAGGTTGGAGTAAATTTGAAGAAGATCCAGCATTATTGGAACAAGCAAGTATCGAATTCATTGAATTGATTGCAAGAAAACAAGGACGGTTAATCAAAGGTGGTGAGCCGGATGAAAGTGGTGTAGCTAAGCAGATTCTAAATGACTTTAATCGTGGTAAGATTCCTTGGTTTGTTCCTCCTCCAAAGGATGAAGAAGAACGGACTGGCGAAGACAAGAAGGCTGGGTACAAGAGAAAGCGTAGTGAAAGAGAAGAACAAAGAGAAGATAAACAAGACAAAATAGCAAAGACAGAAAAGACTACAGATGATACCAAACAAGACAATTCTGAATAAGCTCTATTTTTCAATTCTCTCGGTGTAATTTTATAGATGCAAATTATCGGTTAATGGCGAATCAATTGAAGTTAATGTACATTATAGAAATATAAATACGGGCGAAACACAGAGAGCTTCTTCAAAATGTAATGCCTATCATTCATTCTCCAAAAATATGATCAGCTACTCTCATCATAAGTATATTACAATTCCCCCCAAACTCATACATTTCTTCCAAAGTGCACAAGTCCACTCTTAGTACTTGTTGCTGGAGTTGGAGGAGCAGGAATACCTCCATTTTGACGAATTTCGTCAACATTAGCATTGCCTTCCCCAACGAGACTTCCTAATCCCCAGATGAATCCTTTGAATCTTTCCAACAGCGAAAGATCGAATGAGGATTGTCTTAAGAGTTCCTTGAAGCATTCCATGGATAAATATGCATGTAAAGTTGATGTCAATTGTTGTTGATGACCTGAAAAATGCGATGCCATGGCAAAGTGCTGACGAATAACAGGAGAAATTGGTAACAAGTGCAACTCCTCGGCCAAATATTCGATCGATGGTTTATTGTTTGAAGATGATTTACTATCTTCATTACCTGGCTTATTTAGTAATTGACTACCCATGTATTTCAAGTCGTAGAAATTGGGGAAATATTTATTACACCACCAGTAGAAATCTTTCTCGTCAACTGGTAAGCTATCATTCATTAATAAACTGACAAAGAATCCTAAATCGTAACCAGCATGGTAAGATATCCAATTAATCTGTCCATCTAAAAGTAATCCACTCTCAATCATCAATTCGGCAAAATTGAGATGAGCAATCCCTTGAGTCATATGCATCTGGAAATTAATCTGTGAAGTTTGGGCAAGCATGGCCAAGTGCTCTTCATTATACATCTCTTTGGTTAAATCATACAAGAAATTGAACTGCCAAATGACACTATTGCTAATTTCATTGTTCTTATACTTTGTAATACAAAAGCTTAATTGGATTAAGCTAAGCAAATCAGAATTTGATCTTAATGTTTGGAAATGATAATCCGATGAGGATTTGAACGTCCCCACAGGTCTGGCTACAATACCAGGTATTTCTTGATGAATTGCTATGAATATCTTTGAGGTTTTATCATTAATAAAAGTCCTCAATGTTTGGAATTCATGCTCCAAATTCTGGGTCCATACTTCTTTAATTATAGGAAGAGGAGAATGTTGTGGTTGTGTTTGTGGTTGTATCACCCCTGGCTGGTCTTGAAGATGTTGTGCTTGCTGTGTTTGTAACTGGAATTGAAGAGATTGCGTCTGTTGTTGTTGTTGTTGCTGTTGTTGAAGTTGTTGTAACTGGACTTGTAATGCAGGATTGATTGATGATGCATTCAACCCGTTAGGAAGAACACCTCCATTTACTTGAGAATTAGCTGCACCAACTGAACTTCCTCCTCCTCCATTTATAGCTGCGAGCAACATATTACTAGTAACTTGTTGTGCGTTTGAGGTACCTAATTGCTGCTGTTGTTGCTGTTGTTGCAAGTGTTGATTAAGCAACTGTTGTCTTTGAAGCTGGTGTTGCTGTAACTGTAACTGTGATATTTGTGGAGAATGGTTGCTAGGATTAAGTTGCTGTTGCCCCTGTTGCTGCAACTGATGCAGCTGCAAGTATTGAAGATGTGGATTAACGTTCATCTCGTTGTCAGTGGACTTATTTTTGAGCTGTGTTTCAACGTTCGCTCAAAAGGTGTTAATTGTTTAAAAATAAATTCTTTTCTTTCCTACCTTTGAAGAGTCTCTTAGAAGCCGGCTTGAATGTTACTAATTTCGCGAATACAGTCAATAACGTATTAATACTTGTGATTGTGCTTGGATGATTCAAACTCTTCTAAGAGGCTTGACTGCCTCTACCTCACTTGAAAATGCTGAGAGAAAATTTTGTGATTAAGGGTGGCGTGTACCGTACCAAAAGTTTTTACTGCGAGAATCATTCTTTTAACCAGATCTCGTGCTTGGTAGCACAGTCAACAGCTCGTTAAGTCTATCTATACACTATTACCAGACATATACGTATACAAGGGTCAGAGTTGCTCTCTGAAATTAGACGCTTCCCCACCAATATTGCTTGAATCTTGTAAATAGTTGTGTTCTCCAAGTTTTCTAGGTTTAATCAAATATTGTAACAAGAACCCAATCCCCAAAACCAAACATACAATGGCAATGATTATATAAATTATCCCCAAACTCATGTTTCTTCCACCAAATATAGTGTTTGTTGTTATGACCACACTTTTGGTACCGCCAAATATACTTACTGGGTAATTTAATTCAATCGATATTTGATAGGTACCAGATGTCATGACTTCAGTAGTATTCTTCCCATATAATTTAAAGAAAGAAGGTAAAGCAGCAGTCCTCATCCAATTTTGTAAGTGTTCCCACTCTTGTAAGTTTGGTAAATTATCTTTGGTATATCCACCGGGAAACATCTTATCCCAGTTTGGTGGTGGAGCAATGTCATCGGGATTATAGTTTGTCTTTTTAAATTTAGAGTTACGATCAGATGGCCATGAGATATCTTTTTCACTGAATACATATGTCTGATTATCTTGACCGCTCTTTGTATTTAAAAGTACTGGTGAAGAAATGGTATCATTGAAATAGGAATTTGCAATCAACCCACAAGGATATATAATTTTCTCGGTATCTCCAATTTTCCTATGTTTGAGTGGTTCACATGTATCAGTGACATCTTTAACAGCTTCACCAGCCAATTGTTCCAAATCATAAGAATCGACATACTTACGATGATTCTGGAAAAAGTTGGTTAATCTGTAATACAAAAATAATGGTGGAGCCAAGTCTTTTGGCAAATTAAATTGAATAATACAGGTTTGAACGACTTCATTATCCTTAGTTTCATTGCTTATTTTCCATTTAAAATCAGGATTGATATTCTTATTTCTGAAATGATACCCAGTATTCGATGAAGGAATACTTACAAAATCACCACCAACCAAATGACAATTGGAATAATCAACACTTATTTCCTGAACATTATACGTGGAGTATATTATTGCAATTCCCAAAGGAGTAAATATTACTGCAAGCAAAATCAATAACGGAATAACTGATTTGGGGGTTAAGATCGGTTGCCATGCCTTAAGTCGTTGTTGTCTAAAGGCTGTGTTTGGTGGTTTCCTTGATTTATGAGTGTTCGATTGAGTTACAATATTCTCGTCGTCTTGATAGTCACCATTGTCACCGGGGGAGTTTCTTCTTCTACGTATGAAATCCATGGTGTACTCAGATGAGTGTCTAAGTCAAATTGTATAATTAAACACAAGATAGTGTGTCACCTTTACCTGCTCTTTGGTTTGGAAAGAGAGAAATAAATTTGACCCGTTGAGTAGGTCGTGTACAACCACAATTTTTGCTTAAACACTAATATGCAGGAATTTGTAAATTGCTGTTTGAATATTTTTCGTGTAAAAGCTCACATGATATTTGATTCCATAAGGTCTCCGCATGTGTGCAATATATATAGTAAGTATAACCTCGTAAGTAGCAATCAAGTTCTTTCATTCTCTCCTCTATTTGGGAAGATTTTAAAGTATGCATGTTTGTGTGTTCAAAATACATTGAACACATATAACCCATAAGTTTGGTCACGCGACTTGTGTCGTGCTTTTTACAAAATATGTGACCCGTACTTGATCACGCGACTTGAGTTGAATCACACGTGATATTACTTTCCAAATATATCTCCAAAGATTGAATTAATATTCCACCAAAACTGTAACTCCTTCAGTATCAATCTCATACGGAGAAAATATTAGCTGTTCTTCGTATATGAAGTGCAACTAACTTAGTTCGGCAAATGTTTAAGGCTGCACGCCAAACAGAGTGGTGAAGCCGGGGTTATCGAATTTCTTTAATATTTTCAAGTGTTCCTTCAATTGGAGAAAGCTTCGGCCTTAAGATGATTGAGAAATAGTTTTGGGTTTTGTTACAGTGGAGTTGTTCCCAGTGATTATTGTTGATCCGGGCACAATTGTCTTGGTGATTGTTCTGGATAATGTTTCTGTTCAAATGGTAGAAGGACTGGTGTTTTCTGGAGCTTGACTGGAGCTTTACAGTCCGTTTGCTATCCATCTCAGCAGAGGATGATGTAATTCAGAATGAGATATTTCATTGGTAGTATCACTTTGGTGAGCGTTCAGTTGGGTAGCAGCTCTTTGGCTTTTGCGGTTGTTTTCAAGAGCTGGTGCCAATTGACACGGCGATTACTGTAGCGGTGACTGCAGTCCATTTTTAGGTAGTGCCTGACACTGTTGATTTTGTATATGAAGATGTTGTTGTACCTGGTATAATGATTGTTTGTCAGTGAATGAAGCAGTTGAATATATGCTAGTTGTGTGTATCAGATGATGTTGAAAGTTGAGCATTGCTTCAGATTTTCGCTGAAGGTATACTTACGGCCAACCCTGTTTGTTCAGTATTTGACACGGTTGCTGTTATTGTTGACCTTGGCAGCAGGGTGTCATAATCTCTCATCAGAGTTATTAACTACTTACTGGTATCTTTAGGATCCCGTTCATTATCTTCCTTAGACGGTTGAATTACAAAATGTTTAATATACAATAATTATACGTTAAAAGCTAAGATGATATACAATAAACAATAAATATATGAAGCTAGCAACACATCAAACCACACATCTCCCAACTTCCCCCATCAATATTACCAATTTACAGATATAACCCAACACTAAATTAATAACCCTTCATTCGAAGAATGGTCAACCAAGATCCTCTTCAAGAGCCCCCTCGGTATTGCCATACTAAAACAATTCAAAGTCCCGCCGGTGATATTAGTTTCTGTCTAACACCACTAGTATAATATCCTAGACAGGAACCGTACCCACAAATACAATCAAGAAGTTATTGATGGAAAAATCTCTGAAAAACTCCATGGAAAACCCGGGAATCCCACCAACGAAGTGAAAAAGCTAATAAAGTAATGAAGAAGGATAACGGAAAACGGAAAATCTCAAAAAGAAGCCATGATACCCCGGGATGTAAAATAGAACTGAATAAATATAGATAATCCCCTTTAATCCAACCCCTTGAATGAAACCAACGATATTAAAAGAAACCTTTTCTGCAACTTGTTGATGGAATGTAATTTTATAGAAACTTAATAGCCAATGATACCATTTAATAAAACCAATGAAAACCTTGATAAAGGAATAATCTAAAAATAAACCCGAACTTCACCACCTTGCCGATGTCCAACAACATTCCAATTGATTCAATGTTTACTGAGACACATTTACACCTTCCCGGCACCTCTTCTAACCTTTCTTCCAACCCTTTTGAATCTTTCTTTTATCCGGTCTCGGGTCCCAGTTTTCGTTTGCGGATTTCTTCTATGTCGTAACAAGTATTGGAGCTTTGGTCTATAATCAGAATTGATTCTTCTGGAGTCGGATAAAAAGCTTCTAAATTTACATTGGGACCTTGGTCTTTGTTCGCAATTGATTCATCTTGTCTTGCATAAACGATTGATTCAGAATTCACATTACACCTATGGTGTGTATTCAGATTTGACTCTTCGGGTGTTGGATATCTTTTTGGTGCAGAGTTCACATTGACGCTTTGGTAATCATTCAAAATTAATTGTTCTTGTGTTGAGTGAAACCGTTCAGAATGCGCATTGAAGGTTTGGTCTGCTGGGATTCCTAATGATACTGAGTCCGTTACTCTATTTATGAATTCTCCATATTCCTTATAATCTTCAACTGTGGGTAATGTTTGTAATTGGATAGAAAACTCAGAGCTAAATAAGTGAAACGAATTATCTTCAAACTCATCTTCCAATACTTTCTTTGATTCAATTTGTTGGAAGTCTTCTTGCTTGTGGGTTGAGTAGGTTTCTATATCTGGGAATTCTGCATCTAATTCATAACCTTCATATTTGGAATCACTTCTCAAGTAAGGTTGGGTTGGTTGCGTAGGCTCAGCACTACATAAATTAAACGAATTTTCTTCAAATTCGTCTTCGAATCCTTTGTTTGATTTCATTAATTGCAAGTCTTGCTCTTTGTGGTTTCTGTTGGTTTCAATATGAAAGAATTCTTCTTCTAAAGCACAACGTTCATATATTGTCTTATTTATGTAAGGTAGGACTGGTTAAAAGTTAGAAAAGTTAGCTGCTAGCAAGTTGGCAGAATTTGCTTCAAATTTCTCTTCTAATTCTTCGTTTAATTTCAATAATGAGATGTTTTCTTCTTGTTTGGCACTGTTTGTAACGGTAATAAAGTTTCCTTTTCTGGGTTGGTTTTATGTTCGGATTTCTGAAGTAATGTTAAAATTGTTATTGTTGATTGTATTGATATTATTGTTAATCTGGTGTTCTCTGAATTTTAGTTCACATTGCTTCATCTACTTTATCTTTCTCTTGGCTGCCGAAGCAACAGCTTGAGAGGATGTTTTAACTAATTCGGAAAAGGTTGAGAACATATTGATTTATTTGATTTATTGATTGTATTAATTGCCTGTAAACAATGAAGAAGAAGAAGAAATAGAAAAAGGAATTGAATTTGTAAACTCTGGGAGAATTTGCAATTATTTATTGGCGGCAAACTCCCTTGTGTAAAATTTGCAGCCATGTATTTTTTCGTGCGAAAGAAAAATGTTCATACTCAAAAGGGATAAGAAAAGTATCTAATACAGTTTGATACATAAAATAAGTTTTTCAATTTACTATTTGGGATAGTTCTTGACATAAAGTACCCCTGGTGAGGAAGTTATATAAATGCAAAGAGATATGATGTTGAAAAAAGTTTAAATTGTTCAGTTTTTGTTGCAAGATCGGTACATACGTGAATCATTTGTTGAAACAATTATAGTAGTAAAAAACGAAGAGTAAGGATCTAACCCTTTTAATAACTCCAATGTATTAGAAGTAGTTGTAATGGTAATAGCACTTCGATTAGATATACACGAGTTTGAGGAATTTGATGAAAGCCAACGAATTATTTTGGCTTCTTGAGCGAGATAGTACCTTTTTTTATCGGGTAGACCATGTATTAATTCCCAGTGGTTTCCAATCAAGCTAAACATGCTAAGCTTTAATTTTCCATTAAGCTATTTGAGGGCTGGAAATTCCAAGCTAAAATAATGAATTGTTGAATAAATAGTCTAACACGGACATTGAACTAAGAACTTCGAATTCTCAATATACAAATCAATTTACTTAATCCCAAATGTATAGAAATCCAATTTTTTTGTCAAGTTTCTCGGATTGGATCATCGGTAGTACAGGAGGAATTTGAGTTATTGAAAATCTTTTCTTAGGTTGTTTTCAACTTTTCTAGTGGAGTACTTTAAACCTCTGCTAATTGTTTATATACGTATATCGTTAGTGACGAAGATAATAAGGAACTATTTATAAAATTTATTCTCCGCACTCATTGGAGATATTCTTAATTGCTATTTGAAGGTAATTATAAATTTACAAATGGTTCCATAAATCTTTGATATATAAATTGTATATTTTATATAGTTTCGTGTAATTTAAGTAGTTTTACTAAATAGTTATTCCCGTTCAACAGAAGTTACCACATTGATGAGAGATACTTTAACTGCTTTTAATAGTATTAATTATATTTTAATGTAATCCTCTATTTACCCCTACTTACTTTTCATTCTTCAATTTTTTTGCTCCATTAACTTTCTTATTATCAGGACGGTTACGTTTGATATCAGGAATATCCTTACGGAATTCCTTACCTTGGAACTTCTTTCCTGGTTGATTGTGGTAGTTATTTCCAGTTTTGGATTCTCTGGGTTCTAATTGGAATGTAACTCCATCAAGACTTGTTTCCTTTGCTTCAAGTGCCTTCTTTTGAGCTTCTTCGGAGACGAAATCGCATAATGCGATATTATGACTGACTCTGAAGAATTTAATATCACCGAATTTTGTTGACAAGTGTTGCCTCAAATTCTTTTCGTCGAGTTGTCTAATTCCACGAATGTATATTGGGAACCAATCTTCTTTCTTATATTTACCATTGGTACCATTTGTAGCTGCAGAAGGAGCAACTGCAGTTACCTTTTTGACCGGAACAGATTTAACTGCTGGTGGTGAGACCTTTGGTCTGGTGGTTTGAGCTGCTTGTGAAGCTAAATCCGCCCAAGACATTGGTTGAGCTGGGACAATAGGTGCCTTAACCTTTTCAGATTCTTCTTTTGGCTTCTCTTCTTCCTTTGCTTGTTCTTGTTGTGGTTCGACTTCTTCTTGTTCATCCTTGGTCTTTACTTCCTCTTTGGATTCTTCCTTTGGTTTATCTTCTAACTCAACGCTTTCGGACTTTTCTATGCTTTCACCATTAACCTCAACTTCCTTGACAATCTCGGTTGATTCTGTGGATTCTTCTTGGCTTGGATCAGTTTCGACCGAAGCCAGTGGGGTAGTTTCGGAACTTGCAGTTGGGACAGTAGAGAAAGTTGTGTCAGTTGATGCCAGTTGGTCAGCATTTGCTATTTCGTTTGAAATTTCGCTTTCAGCAATAGACTCAGCTGCGGTTAATGATGATCCAGCTTCAGGAGAAGCGTCGGATTCTTGTGTGGTTTGTGGTTGAAAGCCATTGGAATCAATAAACTTCAAGATATCATTGGCAACATCAAACGTATTTTCCTTGGCACCTGGAGTTAAAAGAAATGTTTGAGTGAACTGATGGTAAAGGGAATCACCTTGAGACCATTCACCAAAAGCAACAATCAAGATATTCTTGTTTAAACTTGGTTGGAAACTGGCATTAGTGATGACAATTCTATTAGTTCTCTTTAAGTTTTGATCGGAACTAAAACGTGTCTTTATTGCTTCAACTCCCTTCGCTCTCTGGATAGTTGGTGAATCTTTTTCCGAAGGGAATGAATCATGACTGATTGTTGCCTGTGGATGATAAATTTTGTGGATATTATCAAGGGTGTTAACAAAGAAGTCATAATATGATTGAATAAAAAACCAACCAACGGTATTGATGCGATCCTCAGTTAATACAGGAGTAGCATCTTGTTGGACTGCATTTTGTTGTGGTTGTTTAGCTGGTGGAGGAGAATTGGTAGTCATGGTGGGAGATTCGCTATATTTTCTATTTTTCTCTGAATGTAAGGGAAGCAACGCAAAAAAAAAAATTAAACTGGAAAGCTATAAAAGGGTGTTATATATATATAAATACTAAAAATCAAACAATGTTGTTGTTGCAGGAGGTGGAAGGTAAGGGAATATAAAAGGATTAAAGAAATAAATTCGTTTCCCAAAAAGTGTTGAGGTATATGACTTGGGTGTTGAGTAATGTGTGAGTGAGAGTACCATTTTGAGATTTTTTTTATTCTCTCGATGTGTGTGGAATCATCACTTTGTGTGAAAAACTTTTTATTTTGCTTTCGTCTTTATATGCAGGAGGAAATATAAAATACGGCAAATAAATGAAATTTCACCATGATAATGTTATTAAGTGCTATGGGAATATGTTATGGGAGATGCTACGTGTTATATTTTTTGTTACAAATGTGACACGTTATTTGCATATATATATATAGTATTATATACTAGGCATGCTTGAGACAGGATGTATTCACGTATCAATTAATGTGTATTCACTCGTATTCTCGACTTACTGACACTCTCTTAACAACTCTTCCAAGATCTTGTTCTCCAAATCACCCTTATTGGAAACACCATTGAAACTCTTGATACCCATTCTTCTCAAGACTTCAATAGTCTTGGCTCTTGGGAATCCCATATTTTCAAATTGGGTCACAATCGCATCATCAATTCCATACATCGCCGAATCACTAACATCGACAGTAGCACCGTCACCCTCAGTAGCATAGATCTTGGTCCAGTATGCAGCAGTTTCTTCAAACCCAACCTTGTTGGTTAAATAATGCTTGGCAACTTCGGCATCTTGAGGATCATTTGGTTCTGGTGATTGTAATAATGATTGCAACGAAATTAATGAGGACTTTAATGTTAAAATTGGGGTCCATGCATCTTTCAATATATCTAGACATATAGCTCCTGTAACCGAAGAAATGTTAGGATGATAGATTTTTGTTGAGAATTTCATTTGTGGTGGTTTGAAGGGGTATTCATTGGGGATATCAATGTTTACTTGGAATACCCCACCTTCATATGGAGTACCTGGTGGACCCTTGAAATACCCAGTCAAATGAGTCAAATCATTTTCATTATTTAACTTCAAAGTAACTCCAGATTGAGTGTCTTGACGACACTCTTCTAATTCTTTGGCAATTCTTTTAACACGGGACATGGTTGATTATTTCAACTTTTAGCTCACTCTTTTTTGTTTTCTTGTATTGGGATGGTCTAAGGAATTGATTACTAGTTAGAACACTCGATTACTGTAACTCTGATCCGATATCTATAGGAGTTAATCTTTAATCTCTTAAGCTTAATCTGTAAATCAGGTAACTGCTGTCTTAAATTTGTATGATACCAATGTTAACAATAGAAGAATCTTCCTTTTCTACCAATTTCTGGAAGCAAAGAAGAACAGAAAAAAATATGTGTTGGCAATTCATGCTAGGGCACATTCTATATCAACAGACCTACAAAACAATGCAACCTGAAAATCACTAAAATAATTTAAATCTATTATTATCACTACAATATTAATTATAAACAAAATAGTATACACATTCCCTAATGGTTATCACTTACCAGCGTAGTTCCTTTAACATTAACCGCCAATGCATCAAATATATTCTTAATCTCTTCAGCAGAACCCTTAACAAATGGCAATTCAAAGAATCCATAATCACCATTCTTTACCAATTCAGTAAATACAATAGTTAAACCCCATGGATGTGGCTTGCTGACGATTCTTCTTTCTAACAACACACGAGTAATCATTTCTTGTACTGTCAACTTCACAGATGGACTACCCCAAATAGAATTCGAGCTAAAGAAATGCAAGATAATTCCAATGAACCAATGGGTATGACTGTTTGGATATCTCAATTGATTCGCAATGGCATTAATCAAATGGAACTTAAATTCCAGAGATCCATAATTCATTAAATCAACCAATAATGCAACTTGAGAAGTTTTAGTATTGAATCCACGATTAGCAGGAGATCTTTCAGTTACGGCTGAAATTCCAATATGTAAGACCAAAGCATTGATTAACTTCACATTGTAATGAATACTCTCTTTATATCCAAAATCATTGACTTCTTTAGGTTGATTTAACTTAAAACCGGAGTAAATAGTTCTTAACAATGCTGCAGCTGGAACTCTCAAGAAATTTTCCACTGGTTTCTTTAATCCTACTTTAACCAAATCTTCGATTGGATGGAAGTGAACAACTGGTGAATCATTGATTTCTGGTAACCTTTCAACTTTAAGTCCTTGAGTAAATGGATCTGGAGCAACAACATTCGCAGGGGATGCTGACAAAACGATATTTCTTAATTGAATGTACCCTCTAGGTATAGCAGTAACTAATTGATAATGACATTCAACGAAAAATTCAGGATAATCATGCAAAATACCAATAAAGATTCTATTTATAGCCTTGAACACCACATTAATCACATCATGAGTTGTATCTTTAGAATAAATTTGTTGAAACTTCAAAGCTGATGTTAATAATTTAACTACCGTAGCATATCCAAGTTTATCTTTCAATTCCAATAATCTAGGTAAAAACATTCGATGAGCAATTAATGAAACCCAAGCAAATGTCAAACCAGGTAAAACAACCGGTTGCAATGAATTGAAAACGTCACCCAAGTAATTGTAGAATTCAACATTGTAGTTGAGTGTTACTTCTTCATCTACACTTGATGCATCATTCCAAGCAGCCAAAAGGGATGAAAAAAATCTGAAATAAGCTCTCTCGCTCCAATTTGGTCCAGCTGATTCATGATCATTAATCAAGTTTAACAAAAGAATGGACATCATCTTTTTTAAATAATTAATTGCTTGATCCACATCAGCAATACTTAGAACAATCCTAACGATCAATTTTCCTAAAGCATCAACTGCAAGATAAGTTTCATGTTGAGTCTTGCTACGAAGCTCATGCTCGGTGCCAAAAGAAGCAACTGAAATTTGAATGGCAGCTTTGAAAAAGGTTTGGAAGTTTTCCTGCTTAGTCAAAATGTCTGATTCAATCAAAGCTCTAATAAATTCGTCCTGCAATTCATCACAATTTTCATCTCCATGAGATAACAACTTAATCCATTCGCTGAATACATATCCTAATTGCAAATATAATTGATCAGAAGAATTTGGTTTTTGTGTTTCCAAGACTTCAAATAATTTACCTCGTGCTTGCATTGCCTCTTTGTGCTCTTCATCAGATTCATCGTTGTATCTCGATAATGCTTCCAATGTGTGTCCAAATTCTGATCTTAATGCAATTGGACGTATCTCATTCGATGTGAATACATTATAAAGCAAGTTGGATGCAAACTTAACAACTACTGGATTATTGGATTCTTTGATCAATTTACCAATGGACATATCCAACTTTGTAGGTTGAACCAATTGAACCTTCAACAAAGAGAAAATAACTGGGGTGTTGAACTTACGTTGATCTGAAGAATGAACTAACCACCAAGTGACATCCTTTGCTGTAGATGGGGAATATTCGCACAACTTATCTAAAATAACGACATAGATTTCGTTACACATTGGATTTTCATGTGATTGAGTGAATAAACAATTCACGGCATATTGAGCAGCTTTCAATAATAATTCAGGATACTTCAATGTATTCGATTGTGCAATGGTCAACGCTTGGGTCAAGGCTGTCATAATTGGATGGTTTGCTGGCAAATCAGATAACCTAGTTTCTGACACTTCAGAGAGTAATTGTATAGCTTTTTCGCAATTTTGGGTAAATACAACTAACAATTGATCAATTGGAATAACTTCTTCTTGTTGTTGAATCATTGGAGCTTGAGGTGGTTGCTGTTGCAGTTGGTTACCAAGCTCTTGGCTTGTCATTCCTGGAATAATTCCTTGTGTCTGCTCACCAAACTTTTCATAGATTCGAAGTTGTTGAGGAGTAAGACCAGCCACACTTAATCCCAAAGGTTCTGGTAATCTCAAAGCAAATTCAGAAGTACCTTCCTCAACAAATGGTTCAGCAGGATTGTGTTGCTCACGACTATAGATATATTTCTTCATTTTCTCATCAATTAACTCGGAAATATTGTCTGACGCAATCTTGTTCACAATATCAACACATAATCCAACATTAGCTTGAATAGCATTATTCAATTCCACAATAGGAATTTCATTTGTATTACCCAATAACTGCAACATTGTTGCTTCAATGGTTTCTGCTAGCAATTTTCTTCCACTACAAAGCACCATGCTATGTGATAATTGCTGTGCCAATCTCTGATAACTATTTCTAAACTTGATATGGTCTTTCTCCGTTGCGAAATCCTTCTTGATGAGTGCATCAGTTGTAGTCAATACGGCTTCAGATACTCTACTCAATATTGGAACTGCACATTCTCTAACGGCCCGAGCCAATGATGCCTGGAAAGCCCTTCTTAAGTTTGCATGCTGAGTAAATATGGAATTTCCAATCAAGTTGGTAAACCCGGTATCCAAACCTGGTTCTCCACCAGGTTGTTGCTGTGGTTGTTGTTCCAGAATTGGTCCAATTGCAGCTTGTTGAGGTGGTATTGGGAACTTACTTTCGGCTTGTTGTGCAGTAATAGCTCTTGGGAATGCTTGAACGCTATCCAAGGTTGGTTGATTCTCTAAGCTTAATCTGGACATCTCATTTGCTATAGTAACCGCTTCAGGATGAATTCCAAACATAGCGGCCAAGGCTACTGGGTTCGGGTTATGACTTCTGACTAATGTACTTGGTTCAATATCTTTAATCTTCATATTGAATGAATTCAACAACACTTCAATTTCAAATTTCAATTGCAACTTCAAATCCGCACATTCATAAAGTTCTGCAAGCACTTTCATAATACCTAAAATCCATGGATTTGGTGGACGGAAAACTTTGGAATATTGCGCTTGATCCAAGATCTTACAGACAAAAGGAATAATTAATGATAAAGATTTGAAATCATATGATTCAACTAATAAGAACTTTAATGCAATTTGGTCTCTTCGTAATGGCTTGTCATGTGCAAGGGTAATCCTACCTAACCAAGCACCTAAATTCTTCAACTGATTTCTTTCATTTCTTGAATCTTTGAAATTTCTAATAATGTATTCAACCTCTTTTAACGAAATATTCAAAACGTATTCAAAAAATATTGGGTCATCAAATTCAGATACCAATCTTGAGTATAGTTCATGATTGTTTGGTTCGGCCTTTGCTCTATCTGCGACTAAATAATTGGAAAACCATGAAAAGAACTTCTCGGACAAAATTTCCTTAATTTCCTGTAATCTTAAATTATCGCTGGTCATGTTATTCACACTGAATAACAATCGATCTTTGACACTTTCATTTGGCTCCTCTTGCTTGACAAATCCAAGTACTCGTTCAACTGGAGCGATTGACTGATATCTAGGGCCAACATCTGGTGTCGAAGTATGAGTCGTGCCACTGGCACATGAAATTCCATTGGCTGCATCTTTCACAATTTGATACATTTTAGCATGTGCTGACAATGAACGACATTCTAATAAATGTTTACAGTAGATTGGATATTCATGTAATCTGGATTTGAAATTGTATAAAGATTGGACAGCAAATTTAAATAGATGCGAGTCTTGTGGTTGGTTACATGATTCCCAAATGAAGTTTAATGCTACAGTTAATGTGGTACCTTGAATTAAATCTTTCTCTAAAAGAGCTCCAAACAATAATGATGTAGATGCTAATGCTGATAAAGGATACTCCGAAAAAAATTTATATTCATCAAGCAAGGAATGAATCATGCACGCAAATACATCCTGTTGATGAGGATCATCACTTACCTTCATCTTCACTAACCTATCCACGATATCCTTAATCTCAACTTCCTTGTTGTACATTTTGGAATAATATGATTTCATTTCAAGTTCAACATCTGAAGGGAAGAAACTGGATTTCTCTTCATTGGCGAGAATGGCAGCATCATGACCAGTTCCAAAATTGATCAATCTTGGATATGTGGTTAATAATAACAATTGAATATTCTTCAACTTTTCCGAGTCGATTAATCCATTGCTGGTTTTCAATTTTTCAAGTAAATAAGAAACGGTTCGAATCTTTAAAACATTCTGAGAGGCTAAGACATCTGGTTGAGTTTGTTGCACTTGACCCTTTTCATAATCCTTCTGCGATTTCTCATCCACTGCTTGTAATATAGCTTGATAAAGTTGCTCCTTGTTGGATCCTCCTAATTTCACATCAAGAACTGGTTTAACATCATATCCAAACAAGCTCGATTCAATTAAAAGCTTCACTGCCAAGTCCGTGTCAGTCTTCCAAAATTCATCCAAAATCTCCTGTTGAATCCCTGATCTGAATGCAATCTCCATGGTCTTGTCCGCAGCATCCACTGTCTTGTGGCTCTTGAAGTAGCCAACTAATTTCAGAACCAACAATCCTTGCTCTGCGAGTAATTTAACAACCTTCGTCTTTGCAGGACTATCTCCGTCTATTAATAATGAAAACAATGTATCAATGAGGTCAATTATAAATTGCGATTGATCAACTATGGTTAAACAAGCAGCCAAGATATATTCAGGGAATACACGATAGTCATGTTCAAAAAGTTGGTTCAAGAATGTATTTAATTTCCTTTCTTGCTCATTAAGATGTTGTTGTTGTTCTTGTTGAATCTTTGTAATGACTTGTACTTCCAATTTAGCGACATTGATAAATTTTAATATATTTCTTCTTGTTGGTATTTGGATATGTGGAGCAGAGACAATGTTATTATTTTCGTCAAAACAATAAGCTAAATTTTTCAGTAAAGAAATGTCATATCCACCTTGGGTAGCATCCAGCGAATGTAAAATATATAATAACGTCTTGCTAAACCACCATTCATAATTTAAGAAGATATCAATTGGTTCTTGCTTGAAATCCAAGGATGACAAAAATTGGGTGATTCCTGATATTGAAGGTTGAATATTTCTTTGAGAGGCTTCAAAAAGATTCTGCTGAACATAATTGAACACCTCATACCAATTAATATGGAACTTGTCAGATGCTTCAATTTGTTTAAAACATACTTGTAATTGTGCCCCCTTGGCATTTGCTTCGGGTAAACTATTTGCACTTGATAACCCTGGAGATAATCCTTGAGAGCCCGGAACTAAAATTTCGGATAAAATTAATGCAATGCCTTGATCTATTTCATTTGGTTTGATCTGTAACAAGCTTGGTAATAACTTTTCTGGTAATAAACTTTCTGGTCCAATTTCCAATAATAAATCCTTGAATGACATGTTTATGATATTTTGATAAAACTTATTTATCGGTTCGATGTTTGATTTAAAAGCCTTAAGTGAGCTGAGTGTTAATAATTTATGAATGAACGGAAAAAATGGAGTATTTAAAATATAATCTAAGACTAAATTCCAATTATAGTTTGGTGGGAATTCTCTGGCTTTAATAAATGTAAGTAAGTTTAACGAATGTTCTTTGATATATTGTGAAACTAAAGTTGGATTCTCTGGTTTAAACTTAATTAAGATAATAAATGATAATACTAAATCGCAATTAAACTTGGTGATAAAGTCTATAATATTAATATTTTGAATTTGATCAAATAACTTGGTTAAATGTAAGAATAATAACTCTAAGTAATTTAAATCTTTAGCAATATGATCTAATTCTTTTGAGAATAACTTTTCAATCGGAGTTAAATCTTGAGTATCAGTGGCAAATGAAGAAAATCTGATTAAGTTGATTAATTTATCAAAATAATTATCAATAACAATTGGATTGCAGACCTGTTTATCTAATATAAATCTAATTTGTTTGAAGTTGGATTCGAGATTTTCGTTGGATAAAGTAGATAATATGATGGATAACTGATTGATTACTACTTTGGTTAATTCAGGATCCTTGATTCTATAAAATGGTAAACTGTTTGATTGTTGTTCGGAATTGCCCCTGGGGCTATCTGTAGCTAAGGATGACACGATTTTTAAAATAAAAAAGGGACAACCAATTCAATGATTTGCGATAATGAAAGTTTAAAATATGTAGTTTCTATCAATTGGATATTAAGCAATATTATAAGATAGAATCTTTCTAGTATTCTTTTTCACAAACTGTAAATGTAATCGATTATATAATTTCTATGCAATCTGTATATAAGATCTAATCAGTAGTCTAATATACTTTTAGTTATGTGAAATGTAAGTTATATTATAAGAATGATGCTTCTTTACTTGTTCTATTTTGTTACTTGTTGGTGGACAATTGGCAAAAAAATTTTCTGTGTTTGTCTTCACTTTGTCAGTGGCCAAAAAAACTACATTCGGGGGTTACCCGGATCAGAAGCAGACTTCTTTCACATAATCCTAGAAATGTGCTTCCGTATTACCTTGCTATAATCACATTTTCTACCAGAGAGTCTAGTTTATAAACAAAACATATACGTACATATTTTCTACCAATTGCCTAGCTTTTAATAAGCTTTCAGTATTTCGTTTCTAAGTGATATGGCCTCGCGTGTGTTTGGTTCAATCATACAATATGCCTTTTTCAATAAATCTTTCAATGCCTCATTTTCTAATCGAAGTATCTCTTCATTTGTACTATCGACCGATTCAAATAACGTGGAAGGATCAGAAGAAGCTTTAGAAAATGGACTGGAATCGCAATCCTGGCTATTCTCACTATCTGTAAGTTCCAATGAATTGATTGAATTGGTTGAGGAGTTTGGAAAACTTTTGGTTTCCTTTCCAAATCTAAAATGAAGAGATTTCTTAAATGGATGCAAATTGGTTACGAAAGATTTTATTGGACTCAATACTAGTTTCACGCTTGATTCTTCTCCTGTCATGGAAGTTTCCTTGTATTCGGGCAATATAGTTTCCCAGTCCCAAGAAAATAATAAATCACCAAAGAATGTATCCAAGTTGTTGACGGCATTGCCCCACTTTGACTCATTCAACAAATGTTGGTATACAACTTCCTCGTCCCCTTTGGCCATGGCCATTAAAATTGGTTTATTACAAACAAGTAATCCCAAACTTACTTTAAACAAGCCAGTTTTCCAACCTTGAAACATACAAAAGTCAATAATTCGATTAACAATCGATAAATCTGGGGAATGAGAAGACATAAAAGATAACCACCATTGGTAAAGGAATACTTGAGGTTCAACAAAGGACACTAAATGATCATGTAGTTGCGAATCGGCTTGTCTTAAAGTATGTAAAAATTCATGTTCCCACTTGCTAAGAGTTACTGCCATTGTTGATGCAGTGAAAATATCATGCAATTCGGGTTCTGTTTCCATCACATTTACTAATGCGTAAAACACAAGTTCGTTATCTTGTTTAAGGTGATAATATAAAACACCAACCAAAAATATGAGCCCCTGGCAATAGCCCAATTCAGCGTCATAATTGGCATATACATTTAGAATGGTTGATAAATCATTAATAGTCCCTGATTTGTTAAAAAAATTAACATTGGGGAATGTCCTGTTCAAATCTTTTGCAATCTGTTGTGAGATTTCTGAGTTATAAGAATGTTGGAAATTCTTGAATATTAGTTTTGAACTTTGTGGGGGTTCCAAAGAATCCAAAAGAAACAATTTATTCCAAATGAGAGATCTAATTGGGTTCGGTATACAATTTTTCAAACAAAGAAACTCGGTGCAATAAGGGAATGTGTTAACTGTACTTGTTGGATTCTGTAAGAACGCGAGCCAAAATGATTCTTCTAATCTTGAACCAAACGAGAGCCCTTGTTCTGAAACCTGTTTGCAACATTTTTTGTAGTTGGCTTTGCATGATAAGGAACCCCCGCATCTAATGCATGTTGCAAATTCATCTTTTTCAATATCATATTGCTTGAATGCTGCGTGTAGGCTATCTTCGGGTGATTTATCGTCTAATTGATTTGGAGCGTCAAATTCAATCTCATTTCGCTTGTATTCTATCCTATTTTCTAAATTTTTCAATATAATTGAGGAGTTATTTGTAGGTTCTCGAGACAAAGCATCTTCGAATTCACATAAAGTAGTATAGTCGATCATATTGTATTTCTAAAAAAAAAACTAAGGAATGAAAGTAGTTCAAAAAAAGGAGTGTAATCTGATTTCAGTGATCAGGGAATAAACCAAGTATTATAAAAAAGGAAGGGAAAGGAGTGGACGGTAAGCTAACCAATATAATTTTTGTATTATGGGGTAAGGAAGAATGGAAGGTGCTGGTTGTAACCTATCTAAAAGATTCCTTGTTTGGTAATTCACAGGAGTGTTTTTTTTTTGAAATTATCGCGATTTCTTTTTGAAACAAACGAAAAAAATAAAAACAATTTAAAGAAAGAAAAAGTTTAAAGCTTTTATTGTTTTGAGTTTTTGGTGTTGATTTTCCCAATTAAGAAATTATTTTTTTTTTTTTTTTAATTATTAACCTTGAAACCAAAATTGATGGGAATGACTATTGGAAATGTTATATTGACGACTAAGTTGCTATAAGTTCCTTCCATTTATTGTTGTAAAGTCTTAAATCTACCTGTAGGAACTAAATTCTGGGTGATGTAGTTGTAGAGCAAATATCATGTTGCATTTCCAAAAGTTGCACAGCCCTGAGGTCTCGATCTTGGTTGATTCTTCTGATCAAATTTGTTACCTGTGACGTAATTCTTGATCCTTCTATTAACATCGCCAATTGTTCTTATACTTTTGCCTTTCTTTTTAAGCCTGACGAATAAGGTTTATACAGATACGATGCACCAACATGCATCTATAATTTTATTAACAAACTGTTCCCAGACACCTCAGCCGGAATTTTAGTCTGGTACAGTTGAGTTACAGTTATTGTTGTTAAGGTACATTCCTGTACAAAACAAAGCATTTGTGGTAAATTGATTCTTTCGCAAGCAACAATCCAACATTCCAAATTTCTGAATAAATTATAACACATGGAAATGCTCTATATGGAAATGATTCATTGCAGCTTATTAAAGCTTTATGATGTTGCTTTCCAATTTGATCTTCTTCAAAAATTAGACTTCTTGGTACGATTTCCGACTTTCTGTTCTCATAATCCCAAAAAGCTTGAACATTGTAACCTTTTACTGACATTCTCATGTTAGTCACAAAGTTAGTGCATTCCAGTGTGTTCTTGTAGCCCCGCTGTTTTATTTTCGCTCGAAATGATCATGTAGAATAAAAATCATTCAGATATTTTGTGCAAACTTGTTACAAAATTTTTTCCAGCTACTTCGAGAGCATAGACCCTTTTGTCCTTGGATAAAACTAATATATGTAAAAATATAAAAAACTTATTACAATACTAAATAAATTACACTTATTATCGTTTGTTCTTTTGTTTGATCTCTTCATCCTTTGTGGCGTGCAATTTAATAACATTAGGATAATCTGGTTTATTTCCCATATGCCCCATGGACCAATCGTAACTAACCGCATATGCAAATATGCTACCATTCTTGTTAAATGCGGTTGCGGATATGGTCCCTGGTAATACTGGGAACGATTTCAATCTTTGTTTGGCGTCTTTATCCCAGAAGCAAAAGGTACCATCAGAACCCGCAGTACTGAAAGTACCATAGATTGGATGAAATGCAATTGAATTAACCGGATATGCCTGTGATTCGGAGTTCGCACTTGACCGAACTACCGATGAGGTCGAAGTTGTTCCACCTTTTCTATGACATTTGAATGAGAACCCAAATTTCTTTTGTTCATTTTCAGTTATATATTGTATGGCACATCTCCCTTCAATTGAACCAACTGCAAATCCGTTTGCTTGTGGATAACAGCAAATCGTTCTTGTTTGCCATTTTAATGGTGATTGATAACTTTTAAAGATTTGCTGAGGATTATTCAAGTCAATTACACTAATATGTCTATCTGCACATCCCACAACTAATAACTTTTGTGATGCATCCATTGCATATACTCTTTCAGGTAATTGAAGGGTGGTCACTGGTTGTGGGGACCTCATATCCCAATACCTTAATGTTTTATCCCATGATCCAGAAACTACCACTTGTGTATTAGTAGGACCACACTCGACATACCTAACTGATTTCACTGGAGCATCATGTTGTCCTATTTGTTGTGCTTGCTGCGATGCCAAATCAAAAATTTTGACTTGATGATCAGCAGCACCACTAATCACTTTTGTCCCATCTGATGACCATCTTGATGAAAATACAGGCGCATCATGTTCAAAAAGGGCACGTCCTTGGTTATTTCCCGTATTAGGATCGATTTCATAAATTCGGACCTTTTTATCCCAACTAGCTACAGCAAGAAGGTCTTGTTGTGGTGAGAAGGAAATATCTGTGATGGAATCTTCTGGTGGGTTATTTATGGTGATGTCATTGATTAGTTCCTGCCCGGTGGATGTACTTGATGATGTAGTTGTTGTTGTACTCCCCCCTAAGAATGACATTGAAATTGCTTATATACTATTGATTGGAGGGTTGCTGTTTAATCCTTGTGAAGGAGATTATAACATGATGTTTTCGAGCTTTTTTTTTTCATCTTCCGGACTAAACCGTTAAACTTTGCGAATAACCTGTAAAACCATCATTTTTTGACCAAATCAAACAACCCTAATAAGGTCTTCAACGCCAATTGCTTCTTGTTTTCAATCAATGATTCCCTTTCCGAATTCCAGTGGCCCTGAAGTAACATATACAGTTGATGAAGATATTCCTACATTAAGGTACACAAATCGAAATTTCTCAAATAACACAACAGCAACCAATGTGGTAAGCAAAACATATGAATCAAATACCTACATAGATTGGAATCACGAAACATTAGCAATTCCTCATCATTCTCCAACGTACATCTCTCGAAAATGGTTAAGTATAGGTATACTGGCCATCATTATGGGTTATGCCACGGCAGCAATTCAATTGATTTCAGTCCATTTAGATGATTTCAAAAAAGGACTCTGCTTAAGTAAGAGTGATACATGGTCCCTGTTAAATCCCTATTTGACCTGTCCAACTGATGATTGGAATGACTGGGCCAAATTCTTTTTCAATTCCAAAAGCTGGTTCACCAATTTGATCTTTAATTTTCCGATTTATTTAGGAATTGCGATTTTGTGGGCCATAATTGCATTATACATCACGATTAAATATGATATTTTAATCAAACGGTCAGGGATTCCAGAAATCAAGCTAATTGTTTCCGGTTTCAACTTAAATATTGGCGAATATTTAGGTTTAAGAACATTACTTTCTAAAGTTAGTGGGATTATTTTGGTTGTTAGTTCCGGGATGTGGTTGGGAAAAGAAGGACCTTTGGTTCATGTCTCATGTTGTATCTTTAATGTTATTTATTCTTTGTTAATGCAGAGGAGTGGCAGACTAAATGAAGCAGTTAGGAGGGAAATACTCAGTGCAGCGACGGCTACGGGTATATCTGTCGCATTTGATTCCCCTATAGGTGGGGTATTATTTGTTCTTGAAAGTATGCCTACCTATTTTATGCCCACCAAAATAATGTGGAACTCTTTTGTTTCAGCAACAGTTGCTGTGGTCATCCTCACTGGATTCAAATTGTTTACTGACGGTACTAATTTTCTTGAACAAGATTTGTTCCAGGTTAACTTTGGAAACTTTAGTTGGTTATTTTTGGAGATTGTGCCTTTTGTGTTTTTGGGCGTACTAGGTGGGGTTTACGGATATTTAATAATTAATGTCAACAATTATGTTTCTTCCAAAAAGTTCAGAAGGCCAATACAAAATCATTTATGTGAATTTCTTCACTTGCAGCCCAAATGGGGGAAATATCTTGAAATTGCGTTGGTTGTGGTTGTCACAAGTATATTGAATTTCCCATTTTCAATTTCTAAGCTTCCAATGAATGCTTATTTGAAATTATTATTTAAGGATTGTGCCGCAGATTCAGATTCGAGTAGTGGTGACCTCTTGTGTGTAGGTGCTGATTTTGTAACCTTCTTGAAATTAGTGTTTATACTAGTTCAAGGGTTCTTTCTAACCGCATATAGCTATGGCTTAGATGTACCAGGTGGAATTCTTTTGCCGTCGCTTGCGTTGGGTGCAACCTCAGGTAGGGCATTGGGTATAGTTTCCCAATCATTGCAAGCTGCTGTCCATTGGGATTCTTTGGCCACATGTACTGAGAAATCATGTTTAGTTTCCCCATCCTCGTATGCGGTAGTGGGTGCAGCCTCGTTTATGACTGGTATTACGAAGTTGACCATGTGTGTTGTCGTGATTATGTTCGAGATGACAGGTGCAGTATCATATGTTCTTCCAATCATGTGTGCGGTAATGACTTCAAAATTCGTCAATGATTGGTTATGTCCAGTTAATATTTATGATAATTTTCTTCGGAACGATTTCAATACATCAGATTATATTGACAAAACCAGAGGTTATTGGAATGAAGGAAAAGGATCTGGACTTGTGTCTTTCTCTACGTTAACAACCACGATGAAAACAAAGCTACCTGACATCGCCATTAAGGACTTAATGATTCCATTGAAGGATGTGAAATGTATTTGCTTAATTCCTCGTGAAGTTGATAATACCGTGGACTCATTGTTCAACTTGATAGATGATGATAGCCATGAAGGTTACCCACTAATTGTCAATTACGATAATCCTATTTATATTGGATATGTTACCAAGTTAGAGGTCATGAAAAAGCTCAGTCAATTGGAAGAAAATCCAAATCTGATTGTTTCGTTTCAGGTAGAAAATCTCCCCAACAACCTACTTTCCATGCAACTACATTATGAAAGAAAATTTGTTAATTCAGAATTAATCCAATTGGATTTGAATGTGGAGAAGCAAATAATCGTTGCAAATGAACTTACTCCAGCTGTATTAGTATCTGAGGAATTCGAGAAGCTCTTTTTGAATTATCTAGTTATTACAAAGAAAAATCTGCTAGGAGACCAACTTATGTGTGGGTTTATAGACCGCTTTATTTTTGCTCGTTTAATTGGGGATGATTTCAAAGATGTGACAGATGACTATTTCGAATACATATCTGGATATGATGAGAACGAAGATAACGACTATGAGCAATTGAATCTTGCAAATTTAAGAACTGATAGAAAGTCGATTGAACTAATTACATAATTCAACCAAATTCATAGTATCTTCTGAGGTAACTTCTAAGGTATATAATAGAGCGGGATCCATGGACATTGGAATGGTAGTTTTCTTCCAAAATCATTGGAACAATTTCACGATATTCGGTGGGGTTGCAACATAATTTTTTGTATAGACGATAGTTGCAAACAAAAATTTTTCTTCAAGAAAAGTTTTATTATGGTTCGAGGGCGAAGTTTTAATTTAGGACAAAGAGATGAAAAATAATTTCGATATAATTCTTCTGGTTCTTCATATTTACATAAATTTAGGATATAAGAAATGTTGAAATTTTTTCATCTTTTTCAAGTTGAAATCTAATATCAATTCTCTGCGTTTCCACGTACGTCATTATTTCAAAGAAATTAAGGGCCAAAAGAATTCAAACGAAGAACGCAATGTTGGTCCCAACAAATTTGAACAGTAAAGCTTTCGATAAGAGATTAATCTTCTATAGCAGTACTACAAATCCATGATGGTATTTATGGTTGACCCTAATTATCCCATTGGCTATTCTTGGTTTATGGTATAGAATATAAAGAATTAAGAGATTAAGAAAATTGCAATAAGCAATGCAGGCTCCACCTCCAATGATGTATCCATCACCTCCTCCTCCTGGTGCTGAAGGTTATTATTCTAAAGAACAAAATTCCATGCCTCCAAATGGTAATCCAGCAGATTTATATCCACCAACCTATCAAAACATAACTCAAACAATAACCCCTACTCCCGTTGTTGTCGATACTCCTCCAGTTGCCCGTTTAAAGTGAGATGTTGGAAACAAACTTGCTTTTCCTGATGTATTTTCAAATCGCTTAAATCAACTCGCCAAATTGTCTAAATAGAAGAAAATGAATTCCCAAGGAGTTGACTTCCAATTCAAAAGTAAAGTCGCAATTTCTGTCACTTAGTTCCACTTAATTCCTTATATATGAACCCCCTTTGTGTAATTTTATGGAAATGCAGTTTGTAGAATGATTTTGAAATTTTGAAAAAGATTGATTCTAAAGCATTCTCCTTCCTCTAGATCCTTTTGAACTACCTTATCAGCTGTGAGCAGGTGATTCCTCCAATCATAAGATTAGAAACATGTTGCAGACCACTAGCTGAAACAAGAAAAGAATTCTGACAACATATAGTTTGTTTTTCATAAGCTTAGACATTTAGAGATATAGTGCAACACAAGTTGCTACTTTGATATTGTGCATAATTCTATTCACAGCGATTTTGAATTGAAATACAAATCCATTGGATTTGAACTTTATAGAAAATATACATTCTGATGAACTCATATACGAACCATTTTGATGTTCTTGTTTTTCTGTTGAAGTTATTTTGCAACCAAAACAGGTAATAGAAGACATGTTGATTTAAAAGTTTACTTTATGAATCACTAGTCGAGTTGTAATGCAAAATATGATTTGTAGGGCTAATTGCAGAAACGTTTCTTGCTTATCTCTATACATTTTACGTTTTATTCTCTGACAATTTGTAGATTAACAAACGTTGAATCAAGTTATTTTATCACGTGAATGCTTTAACTGTATTGCTGTTTGGCGTTTTGAGTATTTGAAATCAAGTCAAGTATCCGTACCAATTGTAAGGTCATGTGCAATTTAAACAATCTACCCTCTTGGTTATATAAAGCATACTTACCTACTTGGCCTTTTGTATCAATCATTCAGATTTTGCAAGCAATTGGGTTTGACTAGTTGGGATAGATACTTGAAGAAGAAAGGGAATAATAGACTCTCCATGACAAAGATACAAAATTGTCAAAAAATTTGAAATGGATCTGGAGTATTTATTTGCCGTTGAGAGAGCATTTATTTACTGATATTTATTTATTTATTTATTGTTTAATTATGTTCCTTATTGTTTAGAGATGGTACATGACATACTTAGGTACAGAGTAAAATTGAGTATAGAGTTGAAGTGAAAATTCTTCCCACTAACCTTGTCCAACCATCGGTTTTGAAGAGATTTTTGTTCTATTTTCTTTTTATGAATTTATAGGAGGGGACGTGGTTGATAGAGGTAAAAAGTGAGGCTATACTTAGCTACTCTAGTTTATCGAGTTGCAAATTTTCAGAGGTTGAATACATATTTGTGGCTTATACTATTTCTTATTTACTTTTGCAACCAGTAGTCTGAGATTACCGCAAGAATGAATAATATTTAACCGCGCGGGCATCGTTGTAGAATTTTATTATAGGGCAACATTTATGACCCACCGCCGGAACTTTTAGTTCCCGTGGAGCAATGTGGCAATCGTTTACTGCTGTATTTCTGAGCAAACATTTTTGTGGTTGGTGCGCTGGTAATGTAGACATGAAAATTGTGTGGATTGATAGGGCAATATAAGATAAGAATAAGGATTTTTGTTAGATTAATGCACTTTAACGCCACGCATTTATGTAATAGGCACAGTATTTAAAGTTTATTAGAAGGTTATTCTTGATTCTGAATTTTTGCCATTTTAGATCGTGTGCCGTTGTCGTGTAGTGTTGTAAAAATTGCAAAATCACGCACAAGCTCTAGTCAACGATTCTACCGAAATCTTTGTCTATAATCTAATTTATTCTAATTCTATGCAATTTAATGTGATGTACAATTGGACTTTATATTTCTGATTGACCGTGAAACTAGTTACCTTTGATGAATACAACTCTTTTAAATCTAAAATCTGATCTCTATTTTGATCCAAACTATAACTATCTGAAATGTATAAAAACTAATAATTCGAGGTTTTCTAAACTAAACGAACTAACTAACAAAAACTTCTCATTCAGCTTTGGTAGAGAATTATATGCGAAATAATTTGACTGGCTGTATAAAAACGTCTTTTTTTCCAACTTGACTTGTATTAACTATTTAAACTTAAAATTATTCAACTTTAAATAAATTGATACAAAAGGTGATAGAGAAAGATAACTATATCCTTTTAATTAATATTTCAAAAATCCTCTTTGTTTATTCTGGTATATTAATACCATGTTCCATTCTAACGAGCGCAAGTAGTTGGTTGAGCGAACGACCATCAATCGGTTCACTATGTTCGACTTGCTGTCGCCGAAGGAATAGATTCCAAATTATCTTTAAGAAGCCCTCTATTTTAACATAATCGTGGTATCTTTCGAAGCATATGCCACAAGGATTTCCAATTAAGTGCGATCGGGAAATTCAACGAGTTCTAGATCTCACCACTAATGGTTCATTCTTGATAGATATGGAGAAAATATTCCCTTGAGTGATCATTACCACAGAAGGGGCAAGTTGTATCCATCTTTGAATACTGTTGGGTTGGATTTAGATTTACCCACTTTTTTCCATGGTCAGCTATATGTTGCACTTTCAAGAGTGACGAACATTTTTAACATGCCCGTATTTCTTTGTGAAGACAATACTACAACTGCTAATGTGGTGCATCCCGAGGATCTTTGAATTTGGTAATTCTGCTCATACTTGGCTTATTTCGATATCTTTTATTTTAGTGTATAGTTTGTTAATATTATATTGTTTTGTTTATGTTTACTTGCAATCAAACTTATAATTTTTCTACGTTCACTTTTCACCTAACAGTGGGCGCATAGGGCCGCCTCGCCGGCAGCCCGTTTATCTAGGGAAAATTAGAATAATTTGCAACAGAAAAATGTTTTGATTGCAAAATATTTGGGGGAGGCGATAAATTCATAAAATTTTTGAAAGCGCTTAATCTAATCCTTTCTTCTTCTTCTTCCCCAGAATGATATTCTTATTTATCAGATACACATATTTCTAATTAAATACAAAATGGTTAACTTCTCATTCGATTAGATCCAAGTAAGATAGATTTCAATTCAATCCAATCAATCTTTCAAGAACCTTTTCAAAGATTTGCAGTAAAACAAACTAAGCTTTTGCAGCCATTGAAGAAATCCAGACAAACAATTAATCAGTCACCAATGACACCAATTAAATCCAGCATCAATACCAATATCAATACCACTGGAGAAACTGCTACTACCAACTTGAACACTAAGTTCAAGAACTCTATGAGTGACAAGTATATCGCCATCAAAACTTCATTGTCAAGAAATAATTCTGCTTCCACTGAAACAAAAAACGAAAACTTAAAGGTAAACAGATGCACCTAAACGTAAAGCAAACCAATCAAATTTGTCAACCAAGATCATTCCTTTGATTCCAACATTAATGCCGATTCGGAAGTGCAAAGTGAACAAACTCATTCAGCCAAGTTGACAAATCGATTAAGTGTTAATAGAAATCCAACTTTCGCTGACCATACTTTAAAAGGGAGATCTCGAAGAAAATCGCCTTGCATAGTCAATGGCACTATGACACGACTAGATAATCAAATCCTGCCAGAGGAAATCAAACGTAGTTCAGAACGTAAGATAATCCATCAAAAAGTAGTACAAATAGCTAACGAGTAGCTGATGAAGGGTTACAGATACAAGACTTCCACAACCATTCCTAACCGTACAACTTCATTAGAGGAATCATTGTCATTATCCATACTTTCGCAAAGACAATCATCCCAAGTCCTGGAACGGTTTACAGATTACAAAAGAGGATCGAAGAGTGCTAGATTCATTTCAGAAGAAGCAACATCTTTTCCTAAATTAAGGCAAAGAAGTCTTCAAGTTCAGAATACATGGGCAAAGGACCATAAATTATCTAGGAAGAGGATAAAATCTTGGGCTAAGAACGCCTGCAAAGAATTGGGTGACTGTATGAGATCTAAGAGAAAGAGAAGAAGTCTTGCTTTTGCTTCAATGTTGGAGTAGCCACCCTTGGGTTTCCATATTTCAAGAAGTTTACAAATGAAGCATCATCATATTGTTCTAGGTTGTTTAAATGTGGTTCTGCCTTCTTAAAGAAGATTCCTTTTAGGCTTGAAATACTGCTTTCTTACCGTCTTTGGTAATTGTTCCGTCCAAACATCTTTAAATAAACAAAAAATCGTTGATTATCACTTTGGGTTACTATAGGTTTCTGCCTTTTGTAAGTTCTCTTTTCATAGTATTTATTAGATTATCGTTAATAATTACATTTTCAAATCAAATTATACTCTTGTAGTGTCACCGTCTCACATCTTTGTATTTAACTAGACCAAATATTCACTCAAGATACGTGACAAAGCATGCAAATATCACAATATAGTATCAGTTCAGATTACCCTAATATTGGTAAGAGTTCATTGTAAATACTATTGAATGTAGCCAAATATTAAGGAGAAGAAAACACGGTAAGGAATTAGTCGCCATTTTGGTATCGAAGCTCGGTTTTCATATGGATCAAACAGTTGCAAAACATAACTTTAAACAAAACAATTACGCTCAGAACTAATCAACTAATTATGATGCCATAATAAAGACCCAATTCCATTATTCTCTCGAAGAGAGGGTTTGATCTTTATTTTCTCGAATAATCTGGTTTTCTTTGTTAGCTACCACTTTAATTCAAAGCTCTTCCTCCCAGTAAGCACTGTTTCCACTTTTCGCATATGATACGCTATACTGCTACTACTGCTGAGTCTCAGAAGGAACACTTATCGATTTGGTTGTCGCTTATCTCACAAGAATAATCTATATGGATTTTTTTCATACTATACCCAATTAGGTTCCATAAGCAACAGAAACGACAGACAGAGCGGAAAAAACCAGCGGAGTTATTTTTTATCGGCTAATTCCTAA
Source organism: Hemisphaericaspora nanyangensis (assembly GCA_030557635.1). Classification (NCBI taxonomy): domain Eukaryota; kingdom Fungi; phylum Ascomycota; class Pichiomycetes; order Serinales; family Debaryomycetaceae; genus Hemisphaericaspora; species Hemisphaericaspora nanyangensis. The sequence goes on along the minus strand of JAKTPO010000014.1, from coordinate 231,013 downwards.
TTGGGAACAAAGAGCAGCGCCTAAATTTTTTAGATTAGAGAATGTGGAACAATACAACTAGCAGGTTCAGCTACCCATATAATAGTCGGTTCAAATCTGGATGATAAGGTTTGTGGTATTTGAACGTTCAATAGTTCATCCAGATAAGTAATAGTTTACAATGACACCACCAACTATCACTACTACATCCACCACTACGGAAACTCCGACAGCCACGATCACTTCTCGTGGATACCAAATTGCAGCCCGGGGTTCTCATAATATTGCAAAGGGTGGACAACATGCATATTGTAACGTTAAGTTAGCTCTTTTAAACTCAAATATACATTAATTTGTAGTAGGCTTCCTAAAAAAAAAACTTAAGATAAAATTTCAAGATAAACAACAAAACGAACGACATATGCACGTGACCTAAGAAGTACGTGACATATGCAAGTTATCAACTTCCCAAATTTACTGATAAACAACAAGAACGTAAATGGATGTTATAACACATGGCAGGAGCATTCAGAGTATTTGCTAGAAAAGGATATGCTGAAGGTACAGCTGGACATATTTCTATTCGTGACCCAATTGACCCAAACACATTTTGATCAATCCTTTACGCAAGCATTTTGGATTGATCACATCTTGAACACAATGTGAGCTTAGAATCACGTGAAAAATTTAGGATTATTTGGATTCGAGTGAACAATCAGTAGCAATTTGTCACTCGTGTCGAAATAAACATTTTTTTCTTAAAAATCATATGTATTATTCTATACTAATTTCAATCGAGAGAAATGAGCTTATCATATGACAGGCACCAAAAAAACAAAAAAATACAGTTCATAAAAACGCGTCTCGGTGATATGAAAATCAAAACATTGAATACATCTATCAACCATAATGAAGAAGAGTATCCTTAAAGACAATACATTGCCACTATCAACTAGCAACCGAAGAGTATCATTTGCTCCGGATGTGACCCTTCATCAGTTCGATCTAGTTTCTAGTAAACGAAGGAAAACAATCAGTTCAACTGAGCTCCATGAGTTTGCAGTTGACAACGCCTTTGGGGAAGGAGACCAAAAAAAGATACAGTATATTCCGTATCAGAAGGAATTTATTGCCAATAACTCAGTTGAAAATGATAGATGTTCAGAAGATAGTTTGGAAGATATTTCAGATGCTTCCATGGAGCTCACGGGTGAATTACACACAATGCTCCAGAATTCTAGAAAGAATTTTGAAATTGCTAATCAAAAGCCCAACGACCCATTTTCAAGTCTTCCAATGATCAATTATGACGATGAAAAGGAAGCAGCTAATATTTCATTGCAAGGAAATGATTCTGGTCCAAGAACCACTAATATCGGGTTTGATGACGAACAGGAACTTACAATGGATATTACAACCGTATTTCCCAACACAATGAGTAGAAAAGTCAAAGAGTCATCCTCCACAAACGAACAAGTAACATCTTTCGATAATTTGAAAAGTCCACTAAAAAATCAAGTTTCCCTCCAAATGGCAAGTAATAATTTTGAAGGTTCCAAAATCATCAGTAATGCTAAACATATGATACAGGAAAACTTCCAGAAACCAACCAGTTTCATTGGGATCAAGATGGCTAATAGAGGTAAAGGTAAGCTTTCTAAGAATCTACCAGTGCAAACTCTTCAGAGAAGTTCAACAAATAACCCAACGAACCAAGATGACGAATGCAAGGAAAATTTTCCAGAGGATTCTACCATTACAATGGATATTACCCAGCTGATTTCGAAGATCAATCGCTATCAACAGGAAAGGATTCAAGATACCGACAAACGGTATATGATAGATAGATCCGCCATTTTAGCTCGTATGTCGACGGACAATCCAACCAAGGATATCAAGCATATCAATGCATCTACTCAGTTAGATATCTCCCAAGATCACCAGTTTCAATATGAATATGAACACCCATATAGCCAGCCAATGGAGCTTACGCAAACCATTCCACAGATACACAAGTCACAAGACTCCTCAAAAATTGGAGTATCTTTTCCACTGGTATCTACTCCCATGGAAGCAGAAGCGACTCATAATACCATAACTTCAAACCAGGAAAACCTGAATTTCTATACAACGCTACAATTACAAGATAGTGAGCCTTCAACAGTAGAAAGAAGCAACGACAGAACTGTCACAACAAGTACCAACGATATTGCAGATACCTCTGAATTGGAACCTGACACATCGGGCATTGTAGAACAGGTTATTACGACAACTGTTCCTCTTGCCAAACTTCCACCTGACAACGTGCACATTGAAGAAAATAGCAATGACAATGATGATTATTGTCCAGTGAAGTTTTCACAATTCTTGAATGACATAAACATACATTTTTATGATGAAAAAGAGCTCAACATAAAGAGATTGGCTCATTTTAGTGATGAAAGTGCCACCAATCCCGTTGATTTAGATGACTTTGCTTTAGGTTTACCAAAAACAGGACTACTTTCTTTACTTGAGTGTAGTAATGAAGAGTTAAACAAAGATTTATCAGAGGGACAGAAACTATACCGTGAGTACAGTGCTTCTATTGCCAAAACTAACCCTCGCTTTATGCGTGAATTTTATGCCGCAGAGGATGATATGAGGATTTCAATGACTCGTAAGTTATGCATGATTCGGGACTTTACAAAGTGCAGATCACAAAAGAATTGGTATTTTTGGCGGTCTATGCACACCAAGAGCCTCTTATCGGATCTAAATGAGGAGAACCTCGATGATAGAAGTAAGTTAAACGTGGCCATCAAAGAATTGCAAGGATTAAAGGGGAGACTCGCCAAGTTGAAACATGAACGAATAAGAAGGCTAGAATTAGCTTCGCAGATTAAGTCAAAAATACAACAAATGAACAAGAATGAAGTTAAACAAATGAAGGAACAGCTTCTTGAAAGCAAGCGACATATATCTTTAATCACTTCCTCGATCAACAAAGAAATCGAGAAACTTCAACAATCCAAGCAAATGATGATTACAAGCCAGAATGAGAGAACTCGCTTAGGGAAAGAATTTAGCCGCATCGAAAAGGAGCTTCACAATTCAAGATGTTATGAATTAACAGAAGTCAATCTATTGAACCACAAACTTCATTTCCTACAGGGACTCACAAAATTGAGATTACAAGGAATGGGAGACCGAAAAGTCGCAAAGTTTGTGTTTGATGAGGCGATTAACTGTGCGTTGGATTTTGAATCTAATCAAATTACGTATTCTTTGCTTCCCGGGATACTTAAGACTCCAGAGTTAATCGAAGTTGTCGGACTATTACCAGGGTTAACTGCAGAGGGGTCCATAGTTCAGAAATTTGGCCAGTTTCGGACAGAATGGAAGTGGTTAAAGCAACTTGATTCTCATTTATTTAAGTTTGCAGCATTCTATCCGGTGCAAGTCAATTTCGAGGAAGACCATATTCAATTCTTGATCAAGTACTACAATTTCAATTTTGACTATAAGTTACATATTTATGGAAGCGTATATTTGTCCAAGTTAATCAACTACAATACAAACTACAATTTAGTGGTGGACGTGAAAAGGTCTATAATGAAATTGACCAGTGATGACATATGCAATCACTTGTCATACGACTTTCCTGAACTCCCTCTAAAAAATTTAGTTATAAAGTAAATATTTCTTAATATATTATAGTCTAGTGCGTAGCCCCAAGGAAAATGGTAACCCCAAGGCATACAACCATAACTGCCACACCCCAGATACTTAATACCAATCCACCATACTTGCAAAATTTCTCTAAAGTATTCAATTTTGTGGCCCCATTTAATGGTTTAATTAACATGAAGCCGAATAATCCAGGAAGGATAAACGAAATGGAAGTTGAGCCAGTCAGACCAACAAATGCTAAAACATGAGCCAAAGATGTGACAGTAATTGCAACAAGATATGACAAAACAACAATAGATGTCGTTATAATGTAAAATCGTTTCGAAGTAAGCGGAACAATTATTGGATCATGACCCTCTGTATCCTGAGCACCTTCCATTGGTGTTGTGGAAATGAATGATTCATCCGGACCCACGGAGAAATCACTTCGTAAGGAATGTAAACTTTCAACATCTGAATTCAATGCAGTATAGCTTGGATTGGAGGAACTATTGTTAGAACTGCGAATCTTTGACGATTGGACACCTTCTGTTAAAAAATGAATAACATGGTTAATTGAGCCTCTGCAGGGATGACATTGTAGTGGATAGGACAAACTTACCATAAGTACAATACAAAGTCGACCAATCAACGAGGTGACGGAATTCTTAGGGTACATTGTTATAATATTTCCATTAACCGAATTTCCGAATGTCAAGTAACCAAAAATCCCGACTATCAAATAGGAAACACATGCAGTGGAGATTGCATTTCTAATTATAAGATTTGATTGCCTGGTTTGAGAACCATCTTGATCATGAGGTTTCAATTCATTGATTATAGCAAACATGTTTTGATGACAGGTATATGCGAAAACGAAGATTGGGAATGACGATAAAGTATCCTTAACTGATATAGGTCCGATGTAATTGATTTGCTTATCTGGCAATGAAACATCCAGAAACATGTAGTGCTCTACAACCAAGCAAACCAAATAAACAACTGAGAATAAGGCTAAAATACTTGTGTACTTCAACGAGTCTAGTTTCTTTAAGTACGACAACGGAGTTACTATCACAGCCATAAACAATGTTATCCAAATATTACGATGCATCCAAATTGATTCGGGATCAACGTTCACGCTTTCCATAATTTTCGGCATTAAGTCGCCAATAACCACTAAATAACTAACACCAACCCCAAAGCACTTGATAGAAATAGCCGAGTCGAACAATATCGACAAACTTGGGTAAGTCAATTGTGACAAACTGAAGTACGAAACCACACCACGTTGGTTTGTGTATTTGGCAACTTTATTCTGTAAATATAAACCAAACGCAGATGTCAAAGATGACCATATTATAAGAATACAACCAAAAATCAATCCATTGCTCTTGAGTCCATAAGGCATTGCAAGGATCCCGGCCCCAATGATTGTATTTAGCAAATTAATGGTCCCTGATTTTATAGTTGCCCTACCCATATTTTGGATTTAATATGTTTTTGATATATTTATAAAATGAACGAAATATTAATAATGTTTTAAATATTCCAAGTTTCCATGAAAATCTTGGAAATCAGGCGAAGGCTCATCAATTAATAAGTATTATCTTGTGTGATTATTTTTGATAAACAAATCATTCCAATCAAAGAAAAATCTATGACTGTATGCGGCGCGGCCCGATTAGGAAAAATTGGAAATTCCAACCAATTACAAGGCCCATTTGCAAAATGATACTCCACTACTCGCGGTCTTCTAGAGCTTAAGGTTACATTCCCAACCAAAGACATATTTATCACATCAAAGAACTTTATTTCCTTGTTCTAGACGGAGAAACATTTTATTAACTGTTACAAGTAACCAATACAATTGTTGTTGCTTCCCGTTGCCTTCCAAGACTTGGTCCATTCGAGAATGTACAATTAGTTTGGCATCATTGAGTAATAGTGATTTCAAGGTTTTCGATGAAAGAGCTCGTATCAAAAGTTGGCATGTTTGGCCCAAAGAACCAACCAATTTTTCAAGAGTTGTGAAATCGATCTTTTAACTCTATTACTTCTTCAGATTAGTTCGGGTTTGAGTTAGACCGTGGTAAAGAGGTCACGATGCATTTTGTCCGAAGATATCTCGAATTACAGTACTTATTTTGCTCCTAGCTAGAATAGCTATGTGTATATTCTTGCTCCCAATTTACCAAGAATTTAACATCGGTGGTGAGATCTGGAGTTATCACAATCCCCTTCAAGCTCAACTGGACCAACTTTGTGGCCAATTTCTTCAGAAGTATGAGCCTACAAATACGACTACTTAAAAACCGTCCGGTATATATTCCTTTAGAGCACAACCTTTAGAACAAAGCCAACCTATTGACGGATGAAGTAACTTCTTCTTCCATTACAATGGAAACTGGTATCTAGTTATCAACTCAGCTTAATCATAAAAACTTTTTCTCTATCACCGCTTCATTTGTTTGGCGTTATGACTAATTTTTTTACCTTGAATAGTGTGCATATTTTGTTTTGAACAAAAAGAACTCATGAAAAACACTTCATGTTTAAGCCATGGAGCTTCACAAAGCCAAAAAGATTCCTTCTTGAAATCTATATGGAGAACCTCTGATTTTCAAGTTCACGCTGTGTAAGCAACAAAGAAATTTAGTTTGCAGACCAACAAGGAAAACCATTACCTTCTCTGGTTAAGAAAGTCAACGGAAGCTTCACGGGTACCTGCGACGGAGATGGCAGAAGCATACAAGTGGCACATGGGTGAGTACAGTATATGTCTCACCAAGCTAAGGGCCCCCATGCTGAGCGTCGGAGTAGTTAGTAGGGACGGATGGGAAAGTGAGGGCCGCTGAGTATCTATTGCAAAGTCTTGCGCAATGGAATATCTCTATTCACAAGCCCAGTTGACCTACAATTCAATCGAGTGGAGCACAACATTAGAGACCTAAACCCCGGATGACTAATCCGATACATCCAGCCCAATGGAGCATCCTTTTTCTTTACTTGTATGTAGCTTAGAAGAGGTAAAACACTCTGCAGTTAATACAGTGATTTAGATCTGTTGCCTTAATATAAAATCCAAGAACGATGCTCGCGGTTATTGTTATCCAGTCTTTCGGTAATCTCAGACGACTGGTTGCAAAAGCAAATAAGCATTAGTATATGCCACAACTATGTAATCAACCTCTGCAACATTTACAACTCGGTAAGCTAAATCAGCTAAGGATAACCTCTCTTTTCTATATCAACAACATCCCTTTAACTATAAACTCTATAGAAAGAAAAATAGAACAAAAAATCCTTTCAAACCGATGGTTGGACAAGATTAGTGGGTGTCGTATAGCTAGCTTCTATGTCGCGAGTTACAATCAGCATATAATACCTAGCTTCGTCACTTTGCTTTGGGATTGTGATTAAAGTAGCAAATTGCTCCCCCCTCAATGCCAATTTAATCTATCCAAATGCTACTGCAATAATACCTTCTAAATATAAATTAGTTACTCCTCCGTATATTTAAGAATACTAGTTTGCCAGCTCCAATCTTTTCCTTTCAAGATTGCAAATAAATCTTGATATTTAATGTGTTTATCGACAATTCTTGTTACATATTCATTCTTGTCACAAGTTGCGACACACTTCTACTATATTGGCGTTCGTTAAGAAATTTTTTGAACGCACCAATGAAAGCCTTAATTTGATTAATATGGCTTGAAAATATGCTAATTCTACTGAAAATAATTATCATGTTATGCCAACAGTAGCCACTAGCAAGAACATATTATCGTATAGCTAACGCTACTTTTGCGAGTTGCTATAAGCTTATTTCTAACGCCCGTTTCAATTCTAATTACTACCAAGTTCTAATCCAGTTCCACTTTTATACTTACGCGCGATTCATTTAAGTTGCCCAGTTGCCCCGCAGGATAATACTCAATTGAAATTGTGCATCTTTTGAATATGGTAACTGACTGGGTGCTGATTACAGAAGCTTATTTCTTTCGTTCTAGGTTATTTAATTACCATTATAGCTTTCTGTAAATAGCAAGATGGTATTTTGAATAGCTACCCATTACAAATACGAAAGAAACAAAATCTTAATCAAACTTCCAAATACCGGATAGAACGTGGTCTACACTGGGTCTTCCATTTCTCAAAAACCACCTCTGGCTCTGGTCAAGTTTTTATACAAAGAGTTACACCAACTGGACAGGATCTTTTCTAATTTTGATAAGTAAGAATGGATCTTTTGGACAAATAGTTATTTAAACCGTAAAAGCTTCAGTTTTGCAGTTTAAGGTTCCAAAAACATCTATTGTTACATCAAAATCAAGAAATGACTGAAATATGCCCAGTGGTGCAATTAGCACAAAACAACCATTCGTATCTCTGTCGTATAATAAACTCATTTCTCTCGATTGAGTTTAATTCGACACGAGTAACAATCTGCTGCTTATTGCTCACTCTAATCCAAAAAGAGCTACATCTCTCCCGTGATTTCAGGCTCACATTGTTATTTCAACACGATTTTATACAGCCAGTCAAATTATTTCGCTTATAATTCACTACCAAAGCTGAATGAGAAGTTTTCGTTAGTTAGTTTAGAAAACCTCGAATTATTAGTTTTTATATATTTCAGTTAGTTATAGTTTGCATCGAAATAGACTTCAGATTTTAGATTTAAAAGAGTTGTACTCATCAAAGGTAACCAGTTTCACGGTGAATCAGAAATATAAAGTCCAATTGTACATCACAGTAAATTGGATAGAATTAGAATAAATTAGATAATAAAATCTACAATTTCGCTTTAATTAGGTGAGGGGTAAAGTCGGGGTTGAGTGCCTATTTTGTATTTAAATGCTAAACCCGAAAAGTATTATCATTTTGTATATTATTTAATTAAGCCGGAGAAATGTAAAATCTCTGAAAAATAAAATTTCATAGTATTTTCTGCGCGCCTCACGTCCTGCACATGCTACACATTGGACCGCAATCAGTATTTTAAATGTGAATGTAGCACGGGCCGACAACACGTAATTGTACATAATCAAGTTATGCGTTTGCCTATTTTTGTCTATTCCGAGAATTGTACCAACTGGAGATATCTCTGTCTTTTTTGACCTTAATATGCAGGAAAGGATGTTTGCAGAAAAGTAAAGATAGGTATCTAAACTGCAAGACTTAAGAAATTACAGTTTCAGGGTTTAAAGATATCAATTCTTACATATTGTCGAATGAAGAGATATTGCTTGCGTACTTGAAGATTCTCTCCAACCTTTTTTTCTGGTGGGATAGCGTATAATAAATGAACTTGTGAGTAAATTGATTATTACGACACGAATGACAGATTGACGTTATTCGTTCACTTTAAAGGAAAAGTCCCTAAAGCCATTCAATGACTTCAGGTGTAAATACACGATTGCGTGCGAATTTTACAAATTATTATTTTCTAGCTATCTCGAATTCCTAACCAACCAGGCGAAAGGAACAGACACTATTTTTTTTCCTGTTTGGAGTGATAATAATCCTCGACTGAATACCTTTTATATGTTTTTACTACTTTTATAATTATCGCATTGACCGATTATTGAAGAGATATGAATCTCAAATATACGAAGAGTAATTTACTCAAAGCCGACGAATAATAATAGACACGTCCAAGAACACTTATTGTGAATAGGGCTAGATAAATTTGAAAGAACGGACTTGAAACACTTGATTTGGAACGAGTGTTTGAATTTACTTGATTGTAACTTGCAACTTAGAAGCTAGCTATACGACAGTACTAATTTCTTAGCATTTTTGGGTAGCGCAATATCAGGGAGCACAAAGGCTTAGAAGGTCATAACAGTATTACAATATATTCATATTTGCAGTATAAGATTCATATTGCCTACTACCGTTCCAAAACACAGTATTCTTCGTTTCCAGTTTCTTCCTAGTCATCGTTTTTGGATTCTTCGTCTAGAATTTTTTTGTTCATGCTTAATGTAATCAATAGTATTCCAACTCTCACAAGTGTTATTTTCCTGGCGGTTTCTGGAAGACGATTTCTGGCTTTTTTATAAGGTTGCTGCTGATGGAACATGTACTTTCAACAGCAGTCGAAGTAGCTGGAATAGCCAAAGATCACTTGCTCACACGGAGAGATTTGGGAGCCATGGCAATTAGCTTCCTAATAATCAAGATGTTCAATCTTTTCATCTTACTCTGGTTTCCTTAATTCTCCCTGGATCACTTGGAAAACGCCTAAAGTTCGATTTAGAAATTTGCATACTTTGTAAAAGAAAAGCTTATTTTTAATGAATGGAAACGAGTTCCTATTGGCTCAATAAAAGTGAAACAAGGAGTAGTATATGCTAAGATATACTAACTTAGTTCAAAAAGAATATCTTAGTATCTTTTAACAACCCAGGTTGGGAGTAAGGCAAGCAGATTGAAGCGAGATGCGACCAGCAGGGGTGGATAATACAATCTTACCTTTACTTTTAAAGGTGGATATTGATCTCACAAGTCCATTCAAGATGATTACGTAATTATAGACGGCAAATAAGGTGCTTGGTGGCAACAGTATCTAAATGAACTGTGTTAAGAGTTGTTTCCGAGGAAACCAATCCTTGATAAGGGTGGGGAACGGCTGTAAAACATTCGACTTCAGTAGGAGAAGGTAGAACATCAGAATCAATATTGGAACCTTAGACGAATTAAAGCATATGTGGAACCAGGCAGGGAAGAAGCCTTCTTTTTTGGGCGATTGTTTTTGCAATGACCCATCGGTTTACGATAATGGATGGCATTGGACATTCAGAAGATCGACGTATAGACGGAAAGTGGAACTGTAGTTGAGAGTGCAGTTTCGGATGGACTCGAACTAGTAGACCTAATTGAAGTTGCTAAATGCAACACAGTGGGGTGATCTAAAGTAGAGAGTATGACAGTACTCTTTCACAGAATGAAAATACTTCATTGGGATTGTTAGCACCCTCACGTGTTTCATTCAAACCTAATCACTGGCTGGGACGTTAAGAATAGCAAGGATACCACCATACTCAACCATATTGGACTCTGCAAGAACATTATCAAAGACAACACTCATAGAAGTTCAGAAGTGCCAGTAAGTTACGTTGAAGTAACTGAGAAGGAGTGGTCTATGTCAAATTGCTGTAGAGATTAGCAATGGCAGCATAGAATGCATGACTGAAAAGTAAACGGTGGCGGTCTCTGGTAGTTTGAAAGGCCGAGTGGGTGAGTGGATGAGATCAGATTGAACAAAACAGCTAAGGATGAGATAATGTCAGCATAGAGAGGTAAAGGAATATCAGATTGGATAAGCATTTTCATGCTGGAAAAGGTAAGAAAGGACTCCGTACTGTCCACAGATGAAGTAAACTCGGAGTTCCAGGTGACATATAGGTCAAGTCCCTCAAGTTTTGAAAGACCAGCTAACGGGGAAGCGGTACATGACAGTACATCCTCGGTCCTCTCAGGGATGCAATTGTACTCAATTGGTATGCTAGTATCTTTAACATTAAGTAGCGATGTTGACCCACTCTTGAAGTTCGTTGTGATAAACGTATCTTTTTACGTTATACAACATATATTAGACTTCTTATACATGTTTTACATACAGAAAAAAATACCGGCAAACTGTGTTTTAGAAGGAGAAAAACTTTCAAAAAACTATGAATTAAACACGCCATTCTAATAGGGTGATCTCTGTGGAGGATGTTGAAAATTGTACCCATTTTCTTAAAAAGTCAGTTGATAATTCAAGTAATGGGTGTTGTCGTCGAACAACTGTTAAAGGGTCAACAGCTAAATGAGGTACTTGTTAAGACTGGTGCATCTTTGCCGGTAAGTGCGTGGTTGCAGATAATGTTCTGAAGGCGTAGTTGTAGACCTGTGGACCAAAATACGTCCATATGGGTTTAATAGCAGTACATGCAGTGTATTGATGGCGGGTAGAGGCATATCCTGGAATAAGATGATTACATAGAAAACATGTTTGATGATTTCAAAAATTAGTCCTATGACCAAGGTTTAATCGATTTGAATTTTCTACGCCATCAGGGAATTTCTTCTTGATCTTGTGTAAATTAATAAAAGATCCAGCCCAAAGATCTGGAGCTAAGTTAAATACCCTTGACCAACCCAAAGGTGTAAGACCTTTCCGCGTTTCTAAATAAAACTTTCGGGAACGGCTATGGAAAAATTCAACATCAACCTCTTGAAAAAGTAAGGGGTCAGTTTCAGGGAACAGTGTGTGAAGGAGCTCTTTTACTTCCGTATGCAGTATCCTTTTGGGTTGAGCAGTTCGCGATTTCCGAAAGGATGCAACAAGGATAAACCATGCTTCAAGGCACAGAGTTTCTGATGGTAAAAAGTCTTCTGACGTAGCAATATCTTCTGCAATATCTTTCCCGCGATTATTAATACTTAATCTGGTGAGAAAGTCATACCAAGGGATGATCAATATAGGTATTAGTCGCTTATAGGAATCGGAGAATTGATTGACAAACTTTTAAATTCGATCTCGGAAGACCTTAAAATTCCAATCACCTGTATTGACAAGTGTCTTATAGATAAAGAAAGCCCTTCTTCCAAGAAGTTTTTTGGAAAGATTAATAAGTCCAAAGCCTCCTTGCTTATTTGGTTCCATTATATTTTCGTCACCAATTTGTTTGAAGTAGGTTTTGATAGTCTGTTGCAATTCTTTCATTTATCTGGGAGACGCTGGGTTGTGAATATCATACAAATAAAGTTTAGACATGATATATGTATTAAATCCCTGTGCTCTAAGATGAATGGGTAACTCGTTCAAATGATCTTGCCACAAACCTGAGACAATGTTCGCTATGAATTAAAAGCAGGAAAATTCTGAGATTTCAACCCTTAAGTATTTAAGTGGTGTCTGCCCAAGCGGACAAACCATGAACGGATAGCTTTCTGGCAGAGGGCCTAAGCTGTAATCTTTTGTTTTGGAATTATTAAGTTTCATATCAGAGACTTTCTCGAAGGCTCTAAGGGTATTAAAAAATATGGACAGTTTATGCAGCTGAAGGAAAACAGTCACGCCGTCTGCATATGCCAAAAACTTAGGGCAATTCCTTTGTTGTTTGGATGCGATAGCCTTGTAAACTTTGCTCGAAATTCACAAAAATGTCTCTAAGGAAGTGCTAAATAAAACTGGAGAAATCGGACTTCCTTGAAGAATCCCCACTTGTAATTTAAACGAATTAGATTCAAAGTTATTAACTGTTATACATGCGAGTTGTTGCGTCGTTATCAGGAAAAGCATCTGACTAATCGTTGGTCCAAACTTGAATTTCTCTAAGACTTTACGTAAATAAAGATAAGAAATAGGATCAAACGCTTTCATAAAATCCACGAGTAATGTATGAGCATCAGTGTTATTCGTTCTTAAAATGTCTTCATAGGTGTAATTGAGTTTTCGAACATTATGATATAATTCTAACCAGAGCAAACCCAGCTTGTTCCTTGGTTATCACCAGATCAACCACTGGTTGTAATCTATCATTTAGGAAATTTGATATTAGCATGAGGGAGCTATTAATAAGTGAAATTAGTCGAAAATTTTGTATTTTTCTGGAATCATCTGTATATGGTTTTGGAAGTAACGATATGATAGCTTTGCTCATACATTTGGACAACTTCCTGTTTGTAACATTCCATTTGCTAACTTGGTAAGTAATGAACCTAATTTAGGCCAAATCAATTTCATAAATCTATATCCAATTCCGTCTACTCCAAGATATGATTGATTGGAACTTCTTTCTGACGCTTATTTGAGTTCGTCGTCTGTAAATTCCTTTTCTAATTCCTCTCGTTGGGATTCTGAGATAAGTTTAACAAAATTCAGGAGGTAGACTTCGATTTCCATTTCATTATTACCCGTTGTTGTGCCTTCAAATAATTTGGAGTAAATTCAAACGCTACATATAAGATTTCCGGAGTTGCTCTTGCGATATTTATGCCATCTGGGGGTAAAGCATCTCGTCGACAATTGGGAATGGCTTCTGATAACCCTGGAATTTTTCTCGAAGATCTGGAAAAATTTCTATAGGACTATGTGGAAACTTAACATATTTTGTTTTCGGGCATTTCTATATATAAAATCAATTTGTGTTATAAATCTGGCAAATTCTATGACATTCAAATTAGTTAGTGTTTGCATAAAACTTTCATTATCCATAAGATGATCTCAATTTATCAAACTGCGCAGGCCAACTTCAATACTCGGCGCGTTGGATATCCGTATCGTGAGAGTGATAGTATCATGAGTCCTATCTATAAATATTTGATCATCTTTGTGTTGGTAAAATTCGGTAAAATTCTTTTGAAGTGATTTACTAACATAAATTAGATCAATTCGTCTGTTATTAGTGGCATTGCTATTTGTATAATGTACTTTTCTAGTGCTAAAGAAGGAAATGAAATAGTTTCAATTTAGTGATAATAGAAAGCAATGTTTGACTTGCTTCAAATTCATTGGGTTGTAATGGTTTCTGTAAGACTGAATCGTATTTTCCAGAAATGATATGATTGAAGTCGCCCCCAATTATCCATTCTAGATCCTTATCATAATGTAAACATGTATATTCTACAATGACTGTAAACAATTCTTCAAATAACCGGACCTGATCTTTGTAATGGCCGGTAGGGGCATTGACCAATATAACCACTATGTATTGTTTGGTTTCTTTAAGAAAGACTAAGGCATCCGCAATTCTTGCTTCATAATCCTTGGATAACCTAGATGAGATAACCCGTTGATCAACAAAGATGAAATTTGGACATCGTAGAATTAAAAATCATAGTTGCAGAAGAAGATTCTGCTGAGGGTGAGACACATAGAGTGTTCGGGATTTGTTTAAATGGTTTTATATTATTTTTGGTAGTTTCTTGTAATAGTGATATATCATTTTTATATATTAAGTGTTCTAGTGGAGTGATTCTTTCTGATTTTTGTATATTTTTTGAAGATATTTTCAAAATGTTTAAGGGATGTGTGATATTATCCGCATTTGTACAACGCTTATCTTTTAAGTTTAGGTGAGTCATAATATTAGGTTTATTGAAGATTCATGTCAGTGTCGCCATTGGTGTGATTGGCGTTACTCGAGCTTTCTGTTCTATCTAGCTCTGTATCCGGAGGTGATGTAAATGGTTGCTGTCGTTCAATCTCGTCTGCTCCTGGGATATCCATGTTATCAGATTCTTTCATTTGTTCATTGATGTCATCTTCTGTATTGTTTTCTGCTGGAGTGGTTGTTGTTGGAGCATTTGTGTTATCATTGGGAGGGTGTTCAGGGAGACCAATCGTGAATTTGGAAGGTGGCGAGGGAAATTGTTTTTGGGTGGGTGGATTAGTATTAGTAGGTGAGACAGGTTTGGTACTAATGGTTTGATCTCTCTCTGTGGTTTTGTTTTCTCTGCGTTTTTTGGGGGAGATTTTCGTAATAGGGCGTTGTTCCTTGGCTCGTTTTGTTTGCATGGTTTGTTTAATCGAATTATCCGAAAGGCTGGGGAGACGATGAGTACCCGTAATGGCAGTTTCGGGAGGATGAAGATTAGTCATCTTCTGAATTAATTTCACCGAGTAATTCATAGATGTTACCTGTAAAGCTTGGAGTATTGAGAGGTGGTTGTAGTTTTCTGCAACTAGGCAGTAGTGCAGGTTGCCGTGGTTTGGGGGTGCATTGATGAAGATTCTTGGAGGAGCGATTATTGGTATTGGTTGTCTTTTTATGATTCTGTTGTTCATTAAGTGGTTTTCCCGATCCGTTGGTTGTGAATCTGGACAATTATATTTAGTATTCCCAGCTAGGTGACAGTAACTGCAATATTTAAAGTTGGACACAAACTTTACCTTATATCCTGGGAGGTAATGCCTAGTACTAACTGGCACCAGGTTTGTGTCGCTCTCAACTAATAAATATATTTTTGTAAACTCAAAGGTTGGAACAATGAAGGTATAGTTAGTATGATTGTTAGCTTTTGAGACTTCTAAAACCTTGTAGGATGGTTTGAAACGTTGACGTTGTGGAGGGACGTCTTGTAGTGATTCTTGAGCATAGTTAAGAGGCACTAATTTTCCATTTTATTCAAGACTTGCTTAGCCGATGCTTGAATAACTTTTTTAAAACTGTCCGTTTTGCAACTGCGATTTATTTCGAAGAACTCTGTAAGTTCTTGCACTGGATTAATAGTCGTTGCTGGGTAAATGTATTCAATGATCTATAAATTATGTGCATATTTTCTTTCTATTTCTAATTGAATAGATTCATTTTTTCCAATTGGGATTTTGATTACTTTGGGGAGGAATTCTGGTAATAATTCCTCAATTGCTGGAACCTTAAAATCTAATTGAGCCTATTCATATTCGTCAGAAACAAGTTTTGCAAAACTAACTAATAGATGGGTGGAGTCAAGTAAAGAAACCCCAAAACATTTTTCCTTGAACCGCTGAGATATAACCGGTGATGTCATGTCTTTTCTCTAATTCAAATTGTTGCTCCTTTGTTGGGCAATTGCCATTTGAAGCTGTTCCCGCTCTTTAATGGTATTTTCCTTTTCTTCTAATGAGATTAGTTGCGTTTTGTGGCGATTAATTTCCTCGTCAGTGTTACCCAAATCTTTTTTAAATTTGTTTAAATCTGAATGAAGTTGTGAAGGTAAAGAATTAAACAGAAGTCTTTGATAGCTTGGAGTAATAGAGTTGGGTCTATGTTTTTAAGGTTAATTTTGAATTGTAGATTGCATTTAACTCGAATTCTCGGAGTTAAATGCCTGTAACCTTTTTTAAGATTTCTTCATCCGCATCTTTCATACGAACTTGTTCCTCCGCCCAACGTAATGGATCATTATCGGCTTTATACCGAAAAATCAAATATAACTGGAATACATGTTTGATTCTTCGGTAGTTAAACTATCATTGTTTTTAATTTTATTTAGTAAAACGATGAAAGCCAATTTCCACCCTTGTTCACGTTGGACAACATCTTTTTTTGTAATTTCTGCAATTTTCTGAGTTTTCTTTGGATTTATAGTTGTTTTCTGATCTTTTAATTTTTTTTGCAGCCATTTGGGGTGTATGTTAGATTCGAGGTCACGTGCTCATACGAAATTTTTTTGGAGCTTCAGATGAACGAAAACGGTACCAGGTGTAGCGATGGAGTTTGGGGTCTTGGTAGTGTTGTTTGCTGAGTTCCAGAGCGCATGCGAGTCATCAGCATGTGTCTTATCGGTATTAGGAGCAACTAGAGCTGTTTGATGTGATTTCTAATTCATTATCATTGGGTTCTGCGTCTGGGTTTGATTGATGACTTGAGGAGTCACCCCCTTGGTGAAAAACTTTCTTTCAGTTCACCAGATGAACATGATGGATCTCCTGGGACGGTCAGGGGCAGGATTGAGTGGTTTGTTTGGTGGAAGCGCTTGGGGGGCGTTGGGAAGGTTGCTGGCAAATAAAGTCAAACGTACTTGGACGCTGCTGCCAGAGAAGCTATTAATAATTAGTCGGGGATACAATGGTACTTCTACGAGGATGCAATTGTCAAGGAGAATTATTTTCTTAGTCTTGCTGAGGTTAAACAGACTTTCCAGGATAAAAGTTATGCGTTTAGACATGGTTTCTTTAATCTAGGATTTATATCAGGAAGAGTCAACTATGAAAAAGGAAAAACCTAGGTCAACCATGATGAATGAATGGAAGTATGTAAACATATTTGGGAAAAGATCGTCGAATTTATGGGAGTATTAGAGGATCGCTCGACCGACGACAGCTTTGACAAGTTTTCTACGTACAAGTTAAGGACCAGTAGGAATTGGTCCCGAAACCCTTGCTTAACAAAGAGAACTTGAGCTATGATTTAGATAATGCTGGATGGAAGTCAGCAAAGAAGTCCATATAATCTTCCAAGGTAGGTGTTTACCAAATCCGCAGAACCAAGTAAACACAATGGTAAAAGTATTAAAGCTAGTGTCGGGACAGGAAAAACAACTACCCTGTTTTCATTGGTTCTTCCAACTTGTATATAAAAATTAAAGCCCGACGCGGGGGTCGAACCCGCAACCTTTTGATTACTCTTAAGCTTTTCTTAAAAGTCAAACGCTCTAGCCATTGAGCTAGCCAGGCAACTGCACTAATGCAAATTTAGCGTATCACGTGACCGATGTCATCTAAACACGTTGTGTCGCGAAAGATAATTTTTCAAAAATAACAAATTAATAAAGGTCGTGCAAAACTCGATATATGTCACGTGAATTGCAACAACGTTGTTCATCATATCACGTGAATTTCCTAGTTCGGACACAAAACTAAAATATCTTTGGATTCCATTTACATTCTCTTCTAGTAAAGTTAGATTAAAGTACACATGCCTATTAATAACTATATACACGGATGTCTGGATCGCAATATTGGTTATGAACATCAGTAACTATTGATAAAATGCCGTGGGTTTATGTGGTTTGGAATTTATGAATGATAGTCTTTCATTTAGCTCTCATTTTATGCTCTAATTAGAATGTGCTATGTGACCTCTACATGTAGGTCACCGACATCTGCTTTTGCTATATCATCATTTTTTGATTGTCACTTCAAACCTCAGGAAATCCTGTGATGGTATCCATTCGAATGGAAAAATGTTTTTATTGTGTTTATCGTAGATACCTCTGAATGGACAACATGAACCATTACTTAATAATTCTCTGTTTTTATGTAACTCCTTCGTCCGTATTTTGTTGCAGTATTTGGATTCTTGATCTACTGAAAGTATTCTGTTACAACTAGTCAGCTAGTAACATCACAAAGCAATGTTGACATTTCAGAAGTTCACTACTTGATCAATATTTTCTTACTCGTTACGTTGAAGTCACTCTGATTGAACTTTACATACAATATTCAGCATAGATCAAGTTCCACCACTATCTACATGAGGATAATTAGAACTGCCACCCTTTGAAAGATCTTGAATCAATAATATATTAAAGGCACTGGGGTTTTTGCTGATATATGAAGTTCTGAAAGTTGATTGATTCATTTCACAGAGATATTGATCAACCGTTAAGTTTTATTTCTGATGTATGTTAATTCTGAAGGTTTTTGGATGTAAATTTGTGAAAAACACCCTATTCCAGCCAAGTTCACCAGGGCTTTTCAAGCAGAATTTATATTTGAATACAGACTTCTTGCAAGTTTCACTCCCAAAAGCGAGACCCAATGCACAAATAGAAATGTCAATTTGAAATAGCAACAACGACTATGGAAGAGTTAGAGAATTGGCGGTACAGGCTAAATGTAATAATCCGTACTAAAATAACCAGTCTAATGAAAAGCAACTTCATTGCAAAATGCATGTCAAGAATAAAAGCTCCTAGAAAATTTATACGTCTACTATTCACAGATACTATCTGACTTTCTAGTACGGTGTAAGGTGGTCGTGGAGGTTAGTTATGGCAACAGCGGCTTAATTTTTTCTTCTTATTTTGGGCGTCACATAATTTTGATTTTCTCATGCAAGGAAAAAAATATACATTTATTAAATGATTTGTTTTAATAAACAAACACATCAGTAATATTTCAACCAAATCATTTCTATTGCTAATATAATCATAGTTTCGATTCTGGTATCTCATCAAGTGAAAATAGGCATACGCATAATATTAGTCAGTCAAATTCTTTGGTAGGACATCTATATCAATTGGAAAAAACTGTGAGAAAAATTGGTTGGCTGTCTTAATATTGCCGAATAAATATATCAACCTTAATAACATACATCTACCAGTTGCAGGTTTAGCAAAAATCATCGCAACATGAGTCACCAGAATACTCCCCATCTATATAACAAACGAACACCAAGTTCGTTTGTTGACCAATCTAGCAACACAAGTTCTGGTGGTGTGGGAAATTCTGCCCAAGGCAACAACAACAAACCCACAAATTCTTCAATGGGAAACTCCCAGAATTCATCTCTTGGTCCCAATTCAACGCCAAATAAACCGTCCCTTGATTCATCATCAAGTGTGTCTGATTCACATGCAACAAATGCGAAACAATTGCTAAATGCATATGTGTACGACTTCCTTGTGAAAAGCAGATTGCCTCGAACTGCTAGGATATTTGTCAATGAAGCGGAAGTTCCATCCATTAAAGGTAATCAAAACGGATCAGGAAGAAACTCACCGCAAGTACCTCACCATAACGCTTCGGTGCAACAGTTCCAAAAAGAACACAATTTGCCTTGTTTATCTGTGGCAATGGATTCATCGCAAGGATTTCTATACGAATGGTGGCAGGTATTTTGGGATGTATTTCAAGCAAAGAATGGAGGGAACCAAATTAACAAACAGCATCTGAACTATGCTCAACAATATCATCAAATGCAACTATTGAAACAGAGACAACAACAACAGGAAGTGGCCATGTCCTTGCCAGGAGCAAATCTAGCGTCGACGGTGTTAGGTCAACAGCAACAGCAGAATCAACAACCAGTACCAAATGCCGCATCAGTAACAGTACCTCCAAGTAATCGTCAACCGCATTTTCAACAACAAATAGGTGGACAACAATTTCAACCGAACGTGAATCTTCAACTTGCAAGTCAGCCACAGCAACTTGCAGCTCACCCTAATGCTGCAGTGATGGACCAACAAAGGATTATGATGATGATGAAGCAAGATCCTCTTTCACAGCAGGCTCAGCAACCGATGCCCATGAATTTAGATCTCCAACAGCAAATGGTAGGTGGAGGGACTAACTTAAATATCCAGCAACAATTATTTCTTCAAGAGCAAGCCAGACTTCAACAACAGCAGCAGCCGCAGAAAACGAGAATTCAACAACATGCACAAACTCAAATGAATAATTTGCGTCAACAGGTTGCCGCAGTACAACAGCAGCAGTTAAGTAATCTGGCTCTGCGTGGAAGTTCATCAAAGAATTCACCAGTACAAAAGCTTAGTCAGGCTCCGCCGCAAGGAGCTAATTCTGGGTTTCAACTGCATATGAATCAGCAATTTAGTCAACAAGCACCAGTGATCAATGGTCCACAAGGTCAAGTTCCTTTCAATCCACAGGTTGCCAATATGCAACAACAAAGATTTGCCAACAAGGGAAATAGTCCAAATCCTGCGAATGCTAGTCGGAATACAACCAATACTGACGCATTACAAGACTATCAGATCCAGTTAATGATTTTGGAAAAACAAAATAAGAAAAGATTGGAAATAGCTAGAAGCAATGGCGCGTCCGACACAAATTTAATGAACTTGACTCCGCAACAACCGCAGCACCCACCGAATGCTGGCCCGATGAATCAAAGAGTCTCCCCGGGTGTTGCAAGCAGCTCTCCGCAAATCAAAAGCAAGCCTTCTCCCTCTCTAGGCACGAAAAAGCCAAAAAAGGAGCCTCAGAAGAGAGGAAGAAAGGGAAGTACCACATCTGTCGCACCAGGTGCTGCTGGTCAACAGACCCCAATAATGTCTGCAAATGAAGCGACAACTGCCCCAGAGCAGAACAAAATCAGTTCAAATACTCCAAGGATTGTGAAGAAAGAATATACCGGGGTACCACTTACGCCTGTTTCCGAGCCTAATGAAACCAAAAGAAAGAGAAAAGGCAGTGCCATAACAGACTCTCCAAAGAAACAGACTACAGCAGTGAAGACGGCAAAGAAGGAGAAGACTATCAAAGAAGAAGAATCACAACATCCATCTACGGCCACGACTGAGACTATTAAGAACGAGAAGG
Organism: Hemisphaericaspora nanyangensis; assembly: GCA_030557635.1. Lineage (NCBI taxonomy): Eukaryota > Fungi > Ascomycota > Pichiomycetes > Serinales > Debaryomycetaceae > Hemisphaericaspora > Hemisphaericaspora nanyangensis. The sequence continues at coordinate 209,607 of JAKTPO010000014.1, read as the reverse complement.
AAACCGAAGAGGGTTCTGGTCTTGGGTCCGCCCTAGATGATACGTTAGGTGCTCCTGCCGACCAGATGTTTAATGTAGAATTATTGGGTGCAACAACCAGTGACAACAGTACCAATTTCTTTAACACGAATACCCAGCCTTCGCAAGGTGCTTTAGAAGATATTGATTTTGATTTCAATCAATTTTGGGAAGGGAATGGAGGTGAAAATAATTTAAATGATAGCATCACAGGTTTTAATTGGGGTAATGTTGACACTGTCGAGAATAGTGGAGATGCTTAGATGTTGACTACAGGGGAGAGATAGCTTTTTTCAAGATGTATGCTAATCGGTAGAGTTTTTCATTTCGTTTTTACTTTCGCTACTTATTTCTGACGTTCACTTTCGAAAAACGCAGAAAAATCATGTTTTATTTAGTTATAGTTGTATTATTAGTGTTATATTGTTATTGTTGGTAATGCTACAGACATTTGTATCTATTCTTTCTTTTTCGAATCATCAACTTGTTCTGTAGGAATTATTTTCAAGAATTGAGCCCAAACACCTGCTACAACAACTGAGAGTATAACAATTAATACACCTGAACTGACTGGAGTAGATGGAAATACATTCCAACACCATTCATGAACAACCCATAGCAATACTCCAATGACCACATTAATCTTCATTGATGAGAACAAGAATGGTAATTGCCAAGCATACCAACTCAAAAATTGATAATGGAGTGATCTTGAGAATAATACGCCAATAACATTAGTAATACTCATGACCAATAAGATTACTTGAGGTCCAACTTCAGAATTTATGAACATATTAGAACTTGCAACCGTTTTCCTGAATACAAAGGCATCTTTGATAAGTTTCACCAACGACTTTCCTATTAATTTCTGACTAAGAAATCTTGTGAAGATAAATAGAAGAAGCACGATCACATGAAGCCCAAGTAGCAACTTGGCAAAACCATTAGACAAGAATGTGGTTTCAGATACAAATCTCCAATTAACTGTCCATTCATACAAGAATTTTCTCTTAAAATCGAATGCTTGATTGACATAACTCCAACGAATTTGTTTGGCAACATCATCACTAAATAATGGAAGAAGGAACTGCCAACCTATCATGACTTGAATAAATGGGATGATGGCAAGAACGAATATGAACTTGATGAGATTTTCACCCACGAGGAAATAAGTAATGATAACAAATGCAGGCAAATACAACAATGCATTCATTTTAATTGAAATCGCAATACTAAACAAGTCACTTGCAACTATGCAAAGCAAGAAACTAACCAATTCACTAGTGGTATACCAATAAGATGCTTGTTGTAAGAGAAGAACAACTCCAACCATGCATATTGTTGTCCAACAATCGTTGAATAATCTTAACACATATATGGAAATCAATCTCCTGCTCAACAACAATAAATAAAAACACCAAGGTGGTAGGCCTTTACACATTGAGTATGAAGCCAATACCAATACTAGATTTATGGTAAAAAGATAACCGAATATTTGTTGCCCAGTAGTGATATCTTGTCCGTCATCAGTAAACCAATATATCCATTGATAAATATGTACAAATCCAGCAGGATATACAATTGGACCAGTATCTCCATAGATTTCCTCGTATAATAGTTCTCCATTGTTTATGAGTTCAATTTGTTGCATGTACGTTTTGAAATCGATTTCGGTGTATGGTACTTTGGCGATTATGACCTTAGTCACGATGGAACTTAGACAAACCAATAGAGGAATTACTATACGCGATGCATTTGGATTGATAACTAGGGCAATTATCCCATCTTTGATATCATTAACGACATTATTGAAAGTAAGTTCAGCTCGTTCAGTTTGTTGAATATCGTTAGAGTTTGATGACATTTGGGAGTATCAATCACTGGCATTAACTGTGTTGTAACTTTTCAAAATTTTTTTTCTTGCGATTATATTTATCCACACATTATACACTCTATCAATACTCTATATAACTTTTCCAGACTTCTTACGCATAGTACGCAAGACATCACGTCTACGTCTCCTACATTGCCTCGATATTTCCCCTCTCATGCTCCAGAACCACTTCTCATAAGGGGTCTCCTCGTCACCATCACCAACAGCATTCTCGCTTTCTTCACCAGGTAATTTAATCCTATCATTTACATTACCAAGTTTGCTCAATTGAGATTGAGTAGCCAAGAATGGAGAATCCAAATGGGCCCAAAAGAGGCCGAATCTGGTTGATCTAGCTCGCTGGATTTCCACTTCTTGTTTCCTTTGAATTTGCTCTAAAATCTTTTCTTGTTCGATTTGATTGATTATAAATTGGGATTTGGAAGTATCAATATCATCATCATCTGATAATGCAAGTCTGAACCCAGATTGGGATTGTTCTTTCGTGGTGTCGAAGGTCGATGAAGTTGTTGGATTAAATAACGAACGTAATGTTTCGGTATTACTAGTAACTGGCTTTCCGAAAGATGGCATTGGCTCATCTTCCTCTTCAACTTCATTTTGCTGTTCTTGTGATGGTGGTGGTGATTGTTGTTTGTACTGAGCTTGATTTGATGGAACCACGTCGAATCTATGTTCGTCTTTATACTGTTGGTTAATACCCTCAGTAGTTAACTTTTGTCCCAATTCATCCAAATCAAGTTCATTTCCTTCATCATCTTCATCATAATATACTTCTTCTTGTGGACGAGGTAAGTTTTCAATTTGGGAATGAATCAAGTCGTTAGCAGCACGCGCGTCCATCAACGCTTCTCTAGAATCCCCTTGTTCCTCTTCGTCTTCATCGTCGTTCAATTTCCCGGAAATTTCGTAATCATACCTAATAACCTTTTTTCTTCCCTTGTTATCATAGATGATATCCTCTTTATCAATCCCAAGTGTATCTTCTTCAACTTCAATTGGTTTATCAAAATCAAAACTATTCAAAAGCGAAGCCAAGACCACTTTATTCTTACTCATTTCCTTCGGTTCATCTTCGACATATGCATCATTGTCTTCACTAATGTCTTCATCTTCTTCCTTTCCATATCTCAAAGCATCAATTCCACTAATTGCACATCTTGAAACTCGTTTCTCAATCACATGATCATCACCGCTCTTCCATTCACCATTCACATATTTCCATGTTAAATCCCTCACAGTTTTATTTTTCTCAACACCCCATAATTTGGTCTTGTACCCCTTCACAAGCTTCAATTCGCCATTGATCAAGATTCGTAATGTTTGTTGTCGTATAGCGGTGTTGGATCTGGGAGTAGTTCTATGTCTACCTGGAATAATATCTCCACGACCCAGTGAAAATGCATGGTACTGCAAATGGGTAGACCTGGTTTTTGGACAAGTCCAAGACCCGTACGAATTTGAACCTACTAATCTAGTCTTGGGGGCGGTAGATTTGGTATTGGCGGACATGTTCTGGAAAGTATGTTGAGAAAGCGAATAATTTTGTGGGTTTGTTAATGAATAAGACGTGGGAATTACGAGAGTTGAGTTGATACTATTGGTATAGTATGTTGCTCTTGATTCTTCGATTCTTGCTTGTCTTGTTTGACTTATCTTGTCTCTCATTAATCGTTCTGATTTTTTGAAATCTGGCAGCGTGGTTTGAAGGCGATTTTGGAAAGATGATTTAGCCAATGCGATTGATAATTTCATTCCCATGAACAAGACACCATTGAGAGTGTTTTTGAACTTTTCGAATTCAGCTGGAGTGGCTTGTATTGTTACATATGCGAAGTAATGTTCTTGCAATGGTTTGGTGTGGAATTCTAATGGTGAGACAATTTTTGCAAATTTCTCAATACGTGAAGTTAAAGATGCCGGATTTGATTGTAACTTGGGTGATATATTCCCAATATGAATCCTTAGATCAGTGCGAGTTTGGGACATTGTTGGTGTAGCGTATCTGAAGTCACAGTTCTTTTACTGAGTATTTCAGCGATGAGTTGAGTTTAATTTTTTTTTCACTGGGAACAAATCGACTTCTTGCAGTCAGTTGCAAATTTATATGGTAAAACTAAGAACTTGAAAACAAACACTGCTCCAACATACTTCTCACAAACATACTCTTTCAAATGACATAGTTATACAAGCTTCTCGTAGACTGAGAACCTAGTAGAATAAACTTTAATAGTTATATTGTAGGGATTAGTTGACTGCGAGATTTCCCTGAAAAGGAGTCCCTCTGTGTCGGGGTTATACAACTTTCTTTTAAAATAGCCACCAAATAAAATCAAAGAATAAAACATAAGATCAAAACAAGAAATGTGTGGTTGAATTGAAACATCAAAGAGGAGTGTAAGAAGTCGTTTACTTTCGGGTCCATACCGACTGAGCGTTTTCGGTTGAAATTTAGGTATTTGAGTAAAACTAGAACAACTGCAATATTTGCTTATGTTTGTTCCTATAATCCATGAATCAACTAAAAAATGCTTGAATGTAGTTAAACCTCAATTTTAAATCCATGTACCCGCATTGATAAACATAGCGCTATATAACATTAATTTACTTCCCTTGCCGAGGATGGGTATTTCTGTCAGCGCTTCCAGTCAGATTAGGAAGAGAAAGAAAAAGTTGCGAAGAACTTCCTCGGGAAAGGAAAAAACCGAGAGCGGTGTGGGTGGGTGAATCGTCATGTAAACATTTGAAATTCTACTTAAATATACCCGAGCATACCGAGAGGAGAAGACAATGAGTGATAATAGTGGTGATAAAAATACTAATATGGATGAGGTGATAAATTCAAAGTTTAATGAAGTTTATCAATCATATGTTGATATGAAAAATGGGGAGGTGGGTATAATGGAAACAAAACCAACAACATTCATTGACTTGACGCAAGAAATACCAAATTTACTGCAATTAATAGAACAAAACCAACATAGAGAACTCCTACAACAAGAATTGAAACAGCTAATAATGAAATTTTATTGGACAGGGTTTCTAAATGGAAATCAAAAACGATAAAAAGCTATAAAAATTGTTCTAAGCTGAACGCCACATATCTTGTAATCCTAATATGGAAGTGATTACACCAGCAAAACCAATGTCACCTTCAGTGAAGTGTAAGAGACCCAAAGTATTAGCAGCAATGAATGCATCCAATAAGTCCCAAACCAATTTTCTTTTAGCTTGATACAACTTCTTAGCATTAGCTTGATTCTTTTCATCTTCTTCGGAAGGAGTAGACTTTCTATAGCATTGAATAATTCTTAATGAATTCAAAATACCGACAATTAAACCCAATAACCAGAATCTACTAGCATTCTTGGCCATATTAGGATACTTTTTCTTATCTATAAGACCTAACATTCTCAATAAGATCAAACCATCAAAGGTCAAATAACCAGCATAGAATAAACTTCTTAAGATACTAGTTGTTTGCAAGAAAGGATCCAATAATTTATTGTCATAAGTCTTTGCAGCAGTTTGTACATGACTCAATGGTTTCAAGAATCTCATCGCCTTTCTAATCAAGGACAAGTGTTGTTTCAATCCATTCCATATTTCAATTGTTTCCTTTGGATAACCTTTTTTGTAGCAATAGTAACTCAAGAATCTCGAAAGATAGGCGAATAATCTGAGTGATTTTTCTCTATGAGCAGATACTTCCAAGAAGGAAATTACTTTGTTGACAGTAGGATGATAGACAAGGCAATCGACAACCATATTTCGATGATGTTACTTTTGTTTGTGGGGGTTGGTGTGGATATTGAAGAAAAGAAGGGTAAGAGTGTATTGATGATGAGAAAAATCAACAAGATAGAAATGGGAATAACAGAAAGTGGGGGTGAAGTAGAGCATTTGCACAAGACAAACACTATATGCAGGAAAAGAAGAAACTTAATACCCGGGGTAATGTTTTCAAATCCACTTGGTTATGCTGCTGCACATATACTCTGATTTCATAGATATGAATATATATAATTTACACATGATATCCAAGGGAAACAGTTATGAACCATTTAAAATCATAACCTTACTCCTGTTCACAACTGGAGTATGTATGATAATGTCAAGTATTCTCTTGCTACAAGTTGAGTTCTGCTCCACACACATAGTGAAAGATTTGACATTGCCGAAAGGCAATGGAAAAAAGGAAGTGGCCACTCATTGTTCTTCTTTGCAAATTCAGTATCCCAATGATTCCTATTGGATTGGATTACATTTTAAAAAGATTCTGCAAAGAAAAAGTTTTCTTAATTAAACTCAAAAAATATCTTATAATCAACTCCGAAATTACATTCCGAGATTTCCATAAAAAGTTTCTAAATCCAATGGATAATCTCAACATACAGATAATTTAGTTTGTTAACTTGCCGAATCTAAAGTATGATATAGTATGTGGTGTTTATTTAATGTTACACCCAAAACTAGTAGTAGCAAGTGTATCTAATTATCCTGTGTATAAGCCAATAGAGATTAGGAACTCAACAATTTCTAATATTGTTACTAAAAATCAAAATCCAAAAAAAAAATATTACAAGGAAGAAAAATGTCGTAGGGTATTAGATCCCCTTTCTGGATCCCATTAGTGATAAAAATTGTTTCAAATGATGATACAGTTATTGCGGGTGAGAGTTTATAGGAACTACAACGAAGAATCATCCCTACCAAAAAGAAGTGTGATTGCTTAGTATAACTGACAATGAAAGCTTAAGCCGATACTCAAAGCGGATATAATGCTTTAGTTTTAAAAATTTTTTCTTTCTTCCTCGGACTTTTTTTTCTTTTTCTTTTTTAATTTTTTTAATTTTTTTTTTGTGGTGATAAATAGTGTGATTGGCTTTTCTTTTTTTTTATTTTTTTTATTGCTGTATTACTTTGTTGAGTTTTTTACACGACATTCTTTTCACTCAATCACTCCGTCACTCACTTATACATTTAAATTTTAAACGATCAAATAATAATAATATTAAAATTAATAATAAAATTTTTATTATAAATAAAGAGACATTCATTCACCATTTTTAAACGAAAAAATCTTTCTTACACTATTTTATTGTATGAGAGAAAAACCTTCTAGGTACAACCGGTTAAATAAATAAATATATATGTATGACACATAGCTTTTCTATTCTATTCTATTACATATAAATATATTCCCCCTACTACTACTACTCCCTATTCCTATCTGCATTACTTATAGGTAACTCCCTTATTTAGAAACCAATCACACCAGTCATACATTTTTTTGTTATAATAATCCCACTCATCATCTAACTACTAGATCATTTACACAATGCAGACCATTCGACAATCAACAATATTTCCACACACGTTACTGTCACAACAACAGCAACATCACCATCCTCATCCTCATCATCAGCACAAGCATTTCCACATACCCACTCGTAGACTAAGTATCACCAAAGAAGAACTTAACCTTGATTCAGTTGATCCAGGTACAATTAGAATAGATTGTTCAGGTGCTTATATCGCCAACGATGACTTATTGAAGGATAACCATATGATTAGCGATACAAATAATACTTCATCGTCATCTGCATCATCATCAGCAATACCATCTTCATCAAATTCATCTTGTTCATCTTCATCAGAAGAAGATGAAACCGATATCGACGAAACTGCAGCTGCACTTACTACTAATAAGAATACCCTCGCTGCAACTATTTCACGCACATCCAACCCATTGGCTCATAATAAACCTCCTCAACCTACAGATGAAGATGTAACTGGAAAGAACAATATAACTCTTCCTCAACACAACTCAGAAATCATCCACATCTCAATAGATATAGGAGGGACACTCACCAAATTAGTTTATTTTTCAAAATCTCAAAACTCACAACAATATGGTAATGTAGGTGGAGGGGGTAAATTACATTTCCGTGATTTCCAAACAACAAATTTCAAACAAGAAGCATTAAAGTTCATAATCAAATTAGTACAAAAATCGTTTGATGACACCGAAAATCCCCCAATTACTTATATTATGGCCACTGGTGGTGGAGCTCATAAATTCTACAATTTAATGACCAAAAAATTTAAAAAACATAAGTTACCAATGAAAATTATTGCTAAAGATGAAATGGAATGTTTAATTAGAGGTTTAGATTGGTTAATCACCAAAATACCTAATGAAATTTTTACTTACGATTTAGTTGAAGACAATATCAAATTTATTTCAAACTCATTAACTTCCCCAGAACAAATATATCCTTATTTATTGGTTAATATCGGTAGTGGTGTAAGTATGATCAAAGTTACCGGACCCGGCCCCGAAAATTTCGAAAGAATAGGTGGTAGTACCCTCGGTGGTGGTACCTTATGGGGTTTATTATCCCTTTTGACCGATGCAAAAGATTATGGTGAAATGTTAGAAATGGCAGAGCGAGGTAATAATGAAAATATAGATTTATTAGTTGGAGACATTTATGGTACTAATTATAACAAAATAGGTCTTAAAGCTCATAATATTGCATCTTCATTTGCTAAAGTATTCAAAACTTTAAGATTCAGCAACAAACCAATGACACCAGCTGAAAAATTAGCCCAATTTAAACCAGAAGATATTGCCAGATCATTGTTATTTTCTATATCCAACAATATTGGTCAAATTGCTTACTTACAAGCATTAAGATTTGGATTGAAAAGAGTATATTTCGGAGGAAGTTATATATCTGGACATATGCAAACCATTCATACTTTGAGTTATGCCGTCAATTTCTGGTCTAAAGGTGATATGCAAAGTTACTTTTTGAGACATGAAGGTTATTTAGGTAGTGTGGGGGCATTTGTAATGGGACCGGCTGCAAATTGACCATTATTTTTCACATTGCATACTAAAACCCAAAACAAAACAAAACAAAACAAAACAAAACAAAATAAAAAGAAAGACCATGGTAATAGTATAAAGTAGACAAAGCAGTTATTGCTGCTAGAACAAGAGGGCTAAAACAACCTTCTTGCTGGTTCTGTATTTAGTATGATTTTTTCAATTCTTTTATTTATTTTACTTATTATTTATTGCTTATTTATTCAATTCAATTTGCATTTCTTTCTGTATTTTAATAATAGAAAACAATAACCAAACGAAATGAAAAGAGGAATTCTTATCTCGCTTGATCTGTTATTAGCTCTCGCGTCGCCTCAAGGTTTAAAACCTCCTCCACCACTAGCCCTGTAAACATTCAGTTACAACAAGCGAGTCACATGCTTCGAAAATTCATTCAATTTTTCTTATGGATATACGTCAATTACAAACTCCATTTTTATTGGAATACCTTACTTTTCAGAATACTAGTTCACTTATCAGGGGTGGATTTAGTTGAGATTATTCCTCCGGGGCAGTCATTAACTTGTGTGTATTTCATTTATGAGCGAGATCGTATGGTTTTGACGAAAATAGAAAAATTTACACGACACAATGTAACTTTTTTTTTTTCAATGAACCATTCCACCGCAAAAAAAAGAATCCTTTACTTGGTCCAACTGAAATTTTTCAAGATTATGATTTTCAATAAAATTATCACATCTTTCAAGACACCCATATCATCGTCCAAATATCGATTTTATAGCAAGATGTCCTACCAATTAGTCTGTTTAGGTAACCCATTATTGGATTTACAAACCAATGTTGATCAAGAATACTTAAAAAAGTACGAGTTAAAAGATAACGATGCCATTTTGGCTGAAGAAAAGCACATGCCAATCTATGAAGAATTATTGAAAAGGGATGATTTGGTTCTCGTTGCTGGTGGTGCTGCTCAAAATACCGCCAGAGGTGCTCAATACATCTTACCTCCACACTCTGTCGTTTACTTTGGATCAGTTGGTAATGATGTCTATGCTGAAAAATTACATCAAGCAAATGCTCAATATGGTTTAAGAACTGAATATCAAGTGCAAGAAGATATTGCTACTGGTAAATGTGCTGCTTTGATCTACGGTGCACACAGATCTTTGGTTACTGATTTAGCTGCTGCTAATCATTTTAAGCCAACTCATTTGGAAAAACCAGAAAATTGGGCCTTGGTTGAAAATGCCACTCATTATTACATTGGTGGTTTCCATTTAACTGTTTCCCCAGAAGCAATTAAGAAATTGGGTGAACATGCTGCTGAAAAGAACAAACCATTAACATTGAACTTCTCTGCTCCATTCATTGCTCAATTCTTCAAAGATCCATTAGATGCTTCCTTACCTTATGTCGACTACGTTATCGCGAATGAATCTGAGGCTGCTGCATATGCCGAATCTCATGGTTTGGAAACCACTGACGTTGTCGAAATCGCTAAAGCTGTCGCTAAATTACCAAAACAAAACACTGCCAGACCAAGAACTGTCATCTTCACTCAAGGTTTAGACCCAACCATTACCGTTACTTACGATGCTGCCAATGATGAGTACACCGTCAAGGAATTTGCAGTTAGGGAATTAGCTGCCGATAAGATTGTTGATACTAATGGTGCCGGTGATGCTTTCGCTGCTGGTTTCGTTGCTTCTTTGGTTCAAGGTAAGGAATTGGATGAAGCTGTTGAAGTTGGTCACTGGGCTGCTAGATTATCTATTCAAGAGGTTGGTCCAACCTTTCCATTCCCAAAACAAACTTACTCTGCTTAGAATAGCCCGGGAAGGTTATTTTTGCTCGTGTTCAGGTTCTTGTTCTTTTTCTTGAGTTCATTTCTGCATTATTTTAGTCATTTCAACATGGGTTATTGTTTTATAAAGGAGAGAGCTTTCTTCGTTTTGTTTTTTGTTTTCTTTGTGAACATGGATCTGAACAATTTGTTTGAACTGGTATACTTCCACCAAAATAGAGCTCTTATAAATATTACTATACATTTAATAAAAAAAATTTCAACATTTTGCAATCATCTGAACTGTAAGCTTACTCTAAGAAATTTAATCTACATCTTGTATTTAACTCGTAAGCCTATCTTGTTTTCTGTCTACATGTTATTACGATGCTCTTTACTTATCCTTTCTCCAAAAGTCGAGATGAGCATTGGAAAAAAAACACAATGAAAAATCTCACAAGATCCAAACCCAACCCTTCCATTACAACAACCAGGCAACAACAACAAAAAAATCAACAACCATGGCCGTTCTGAGAGACCACTACTACAAACTAGCATCCGACGTCCCTCAAGAACGAATCACCGCTGCCACCCAACTCATTGACGAACTCACCTCCGCTAATGACACCGATGAATGGTTCTATGCCTTAAACAGATTGACCAAGGGGTTGATCACAACGAGACAGAATGCTAGATATGGCTTCAGCATTGCTTTAACCGAAGTTATCCGTGAATTGGTCGAGCGGGACCAACTCACAATTAAAAGATATTTGGATTTATTGGTTGATGTAACTGGTGTGAAGTCGAATATGAAGGGGAAGGAAGAAAGGGCAGTTTTGTTTGGCAGATTGTTTGGGTTACAATGTTTGCTTAATTCAGAAGTTTTATACTGTGGTAACGAACTTAATGCGTTTATTGATGTGTTGACGACTTTGGCGGTGCAGAAATCATGGTTAAGAGAAACGGCATTTTTCACGTTGTATCAGTTTATTAAACAGCTACAAGAACGGAAATTACAGACGAGTGAAATTGTATTAAAAATATTACAGAATGTGAATGACACTGGGTTGAATTTATCCACCGAGGGTCTTGCAATTTACCTTTCGATCGATAAGGATATTAGAGATGAAGTGGTTCCAAAATTAACAAATGTTAAACCTATCTGGAAAAATGGCGATCCATTATTGAAAGGAAACTTATCTACCATTGCAAAAGTTCTCCGCGATGTCGAAGTTGTCGAGGAACCCGATGATGATGACAAGAAGAATGCTGCAAACAAAAAACAAAAAGGAAGTTGGAATTCGACAATTCCATTCGTATGGGATGTTTTGACTGCAAAATTTAATGAACTTAGTAATGACAGTACCGAACATACTTTAGAATCGAATGGTAAAAAGAGAAAGAAGTCGCCCAAGAAAGGTTCAAACAAGAAATCACAAAATCAAGATGACAAATCATATATCCACCTCAAAGAATTCTTTAAGATTGCAGTTGATGAATCCTTATTTTCCGAAAAGGCATCTCATGAACGTAAATATTGGGGATTTGAAATCTTTCAGAAATTTATATCTTCGTTGAATGACGCAGATTCTATTGAACATTTATTCACACCAAATTTGATGAGGTGCTTGATTAACCAAAGTAGTCAAACTAATAGATTCCTCAACAAAATTTCGGTATTGACATTACAAAAGATCGTTAGAGTCTGTGAAACAAAACCTTACATTACTCCAATTGTCTTGCATAGTCTTCTTGATGAATCGAAAGGTGGTTGTTGGAACTTTGATCTCGTAACCAAATCTCATACTATTGAAGGTTTAATTGGTATTCCTGGCAAGTTACAAGACAATGATCTTGCTTCACGTCTCGTCAAATTATTGATTGATCAATTTAACACTGCTTTACAATTTCAAGATACACCCGAAGATGAAAATGCGAACAATTTCAAAAGATCAAATGATAACATCTTGAAATGGAGTCTTGATAGAATTCTCTATCTTGTGAGACATAATAGACAACTTTCTGATTTGGTTACAATGAATGAGATTCTTGATTTATTGATTCGTTATGCATTTTTCAAATCACCAGTGTCATCGAATATAAGAGAAATTTGTCGTGAAAGATTGAATTCAATCCTTGCTGAAATTATCGCTAAGAAGAGAACTAGTGATGGAAATGCATGGTCGACTTATTGTTTTGAAAGAATTCAAGAATTTGACAAAAAATTCGACGGTTTGATTGAATTTGATGACGAATTACTTGAAATCAGAAATGATACTATTGACACATTAAAAACTATAATTGATTTGAAATCGAAGAGCAAATCGAAACAGGAGCAATTATATTGTTTTGAATTGTTATTCTCGATGGTTTTGATTCAGTTATACATGGAAGATGAAGAAACCATTCAAGTGATTAATGAATTAAAATTATGTTTCGAAAGTCAATTCAACAAAGATGCAAATGACGATGAAGTAGTGGATTCAGGAATGGTTTTGACAGAAGTAATCTTAAGTTTTGTATCTAGAAAATCTAACCTTTTGAAAAAGCTTTCAAATATCGTTTGGGAACATTTCTTATGTGCAACTGATGAACAAGGTAAACCAAGGCTTAATGATGATAGTCTAAAATTGTTGTTAGACGTCTTGGTGGCAAAGGAAAATAAAGAAGGTCAACAGAAGTTATTTGAAGGTGAAGATGAATTTGAACATCAAAACGAGGGTTCAGAAGATGAAGAAGACAAAGAATCTGGGGGGGAAGAGGAAGATGAAGAAGAATCTGGCTCTGACTCTGAAGTTGGAGATGACGGCGACGATGATGATCTTGCAGAATTAGACAAAGAAACCAACTTAAAATTAGCGGAAGCATTAGGTATCCCAACCTCTGAATCAGGTGAAGTTAAATTTGACGAACTAGACTCCTCCGATGACGAAGAATACGAATCCGACTCCATGGATGATGAGCAGATGATGGCCATGGATGATCAATTATCCAAAATCTTCAAAGATAGACAAGATGCATTAAGTAGTATCGAGACCGGAAACAAGAGGAAGACCGAAGTATTGCAAGCTAAAGAACAAATGATCTTTTTCAAGAATAGAATATTGGATTTACTTGATACATTTGTTAAGAAGCAACCAAATTCACACTATAATTTAAGTCTCATCGAGCCATTGATTAAGTTAATTAATCTCACTTTGGATAAGAATGTTGGTACAAAGGCCCATAAACTCTTGAAGACTAGAATTAGCAGGACATTAGTTACCAAAGAAGAAGTTGATTTATTGTTTCCAACTAAACAAGAAAAGGATGCTTATACTCAATCATTAATTGAGTTGATTAAATTACTTCAAAAACAAGCAAATGAAAAAAAATCATCTAATCAAGCGGTTACTGCTAGTTATAACCAAAGTTGTATTATTCTTGCTAAAAACATTGTTAATCTTGAACCAGATGCATTGGGGAGTATTATTGACATTTACACCAACTCCTTAAAGGAATGGGCATTGCAATCAAAGAGTAAATTACAACCATCTTTATTCTTTGATTTCATCAATTGGTTGAATTCAAAGAAGTAGAGTGGACTTGAGTGTACTGTATATATAAATGAGTTAATAGACAAAGTGTGTAATATAATTTACTTAGTGACTATTTTTACTGTGTTTGTCTCTTTCAAGGGTAAATTACAGTCTAACAAATTCTGTAAGCCAATAAAATTTGACTGTTGGGGCTCCTAGCACAGTACACCAAACAAACCGGAGATCGCCCAGAGAGAAAAAAAAAACTCAACCATACTGTGAAAAACCTTACTAGTGAAAAGGTCTTCCAATATAACAACACTCAAGTATATACACAATGTCTGTTGCATACAAACAAGCTGGTATTTCCTTAAACAAGGCCTTAGCCATTGCTGCAAGAACTTTAAGAGCTGCTTTAAAGCCAGAAATCAAGGCTGCTGCTGAAAGAAGAGGTTTCACTGAAGCTAAAGTTATCAAGATCGAAAATGGTGTTCAAGCTGACCCAAGACCATTACAACAACATTAAGCAGGATGAAATGTGTTTTACGTATAGCATAGACAAATAGGCAAAATAATCCAGTGAAATCTTTTTTATTTAATATACAAAGTTTTTCAATAAAGGAATTAATTAATTACGTAGTTTGGGAAAATGTTTAAAATGAATAGATATCAAATAAATTACACTATTTACACTATTTTGTTGGGATTTATTAGACAAAGGACCGTCCTCTATAAAATATTTGGTCTATCGTTTAAGACTTTCAGTTATGGGTTGTTCTCCAGAAGATTCCAAATTTGCAACTTGATCTTCATTGTCCAGAACTTTCATCTCCTCTATTAATTGTCCCTTTAATTCCGCAGGTAATTGCTCAATTAAAGCTCTTACATATTCCAATTGTTCTAATTTCTTTTGCTTTTGTTCAATTTCCTCAGCTTCACGATTTAAATGTTCGATTTCCTCAACTTCATTATCATTCAACTTTTCATCTTCTTGCTTGTTGGCAGATTCATCTAATAATTTAGATAATTCTGAATTTGGATTACTAAACAAATCAACAAATCTTCCTTGTTCGACCACTTGTCCATGCTTACCCAAAACAACGACATATTCCGATTTAGAAATTGTTGATAATCGATGAGCAATAGATATGATAGTCATCTTGCCTTCACTTGTTAATTCTTTTAAGGTTTCATTAATCAAACTTTCTGATCTCGAATCTAGAGCCGAAGTAGCTTCGTCCAAGATCAAGATTGATGGTTTTTTGATTAGGGCCCTCGCAATGGCAACTCTCTGTTTTTGACCTCCCGATAAGGAAGTTCCACCGGCTCCAATAATGGTACCATATCCGTCAGGGAATCCAGCAATGAAATCATGGCAATTGGCCTGTTGACAAACTTTGATTATATCGTCCATGGTGAGTTTACTAATTTCGTAAGGAGTGAGACCATAGACTATATTTTCCAAAATGCTGCCTGATAATAATACTGGTTCTTGTTGGACAATTCCTATGACTTTTCTACGGAGGTCACGCACTTGTATATCACTAATATTCTTGCCTCCAATCAAGATTTCACCATTTTGGATATTGTATGATCGAAGAAGTAAGGACGCAACGGTTGATTTACCACATCCGGAAGGTGCGACTATACAAGAACTAGTCCCAGCCTCAATTTTGAAATTACATCCATTAAAGATCTTATCGTTTGGTCTTGTGGGATAACTAAATACAACATCTCTAAATTCGACATCATTCTTGAGATGTGTTGGAGATTTTGAGCCTTTAATAGGGTGGACATCACTCTTATAATCCATTAAATCGAATAATTTGACCCCGGCCCCAGCACCTTTCATGACTTCCATATATGTGGTTGTCAAACTGTATAATGACAGGTTAAAGAATTCCAGGTACATTGTAAATGCAACCACATCACCTGTAGTCATTTGTCCTTGCATTATGAGATAAAGACCGAGTGCAACACATGATAAGTATCCCGTGTGGTATAAAGAATAGATGGAAACCACGTAATTTGAATGGGCCAATGCTTCTTGTTTAGCTACTCGAACAACATGTCTTATTCTTTGTGAGTATTTCTCAAGCTCTTTTGGCTCACCAGTGAATGCTTTGACTAATCTCACAGAATTAAGAGTTTCTTCTGAAACTTTTGTTAATCCAGCAGCAGCATTTTGAACTTTGGTTGCTAATTTTCTTATCTTTTCCCCATACCAGACTGAACCAATAGTAATAGGAGGTGAAATTAGACACATGACACCAAATAAGAGTGGGTTGATGGAATACATCATATAAGCACTAATAATACCAAATAAAAGATTCTTTAATCCATCAGGTAAATTGCTTGTGATTGACCTTGAAACAACATATGCATCACTGGAAAGTCTTGATATTAAGTCACCGACTTTATGCTTTTCATTATCATAAAATGCCGCATCATGTCTCAAGAGAGTTTTCATTGCCCTAAATCTTAGTCTTGCAACGAGTCTTTCTCCAAGAACTTTCAATACCCAATTTCTTGCCCAGAAACAGACTGCGCTAAGACACATGAACGGTACCATAAATTGGAAAACAGTGGTGTATTTGTATCCCCAAATCAAAAGGTTGCCATCTTCGTCCTTCAAATCTGAATTGTATGCATCTAATGCTGCACCTACAAGTTTAACTGCAGTCGTTGGATAAAGAACAGCACAAAGAATGAAAGCAATAGCCAACAAGAACAATTTCAAATCAGGTTTACCCAATCGCATGATTCTTCCTACTGTCTTTATATTCTCTTTAAAGCTTTTGTTTTGCTTTTCTTGAAATTCCTTCTTTTCTTCTTTAATTATTTCTGATTGTTTCATTCTTGCCAATTCTAGATGGTCTTTAACCAGATTGGATTCCTTTTTCAATTCGACAATTAGAGATTTTTCATTCTCAGATGTTGAAGTTGGTGCAGAATAATGTCTATATTGTGTCAATAAACCACTTAGCACAGTCCTGTTGCTGTTGTTGCATGTGGTTCCAATTGGTATGGGGTGTAATAGTTCATTGGTGATAAATCTAGGTTTATGGGTTATAGTACTATGTATTTGTCTTATTATAAAGTTTCTTATTCCTATACCTTGTGCAAATAGAGGTCGCTTAGGTAATAGCATCAAATACGACATGGCATATGTGTGCTTTGCTTATGTGTATGTGTATAATGATACTAATAGTTCAGATCAAATGGAACCGTTTTATTTTATTTTTTTCCAACCGGTTTTTTTCTCACTAGTTCACATTTTATTCTCTTTCGTTCTCTCGCTGTGTGCTTTTTTTTATTCTGGCGGACGATTTCGGCTTTGTTCAGTCAGTCGCAGTAAATGAGAAAAATTTCTCGGTAAGTAAGTAAGTAAGTAAAGTGAGTGAGCGAGTGAGTGCGTGGGTGAGTAGGTGAGCCATTAGCACAGTACTGGAAAAAATCAAAATGAGTCAAATCACTTTCTGGACCGGAGTTTGAGATCAAATAGCAATACCATGTAATTAACATAGTATAAATCATACTCACACTTATATATCTATTTTTACACTTGTATATGACAAAGATAGTGGTGATTAGATCATGTTCTTAAGATTATTTCTCTTTTGAATCATCCAACTAAATTACCCTTTCCCTCTGTTTATCTCTTATTCTCTCCCTACATCCCCAGAATAAAACTTAATTTTCACCTGAATTATTGTTCTCTAAATTGCTCTCTCCACACCATTCCACTCACAAAAGGCGAAAAAGCCGACTCCATGAAGATCACCATCACCACCCTCACTCGCAGCCTCAATTATCACACCCTATCCAAAATGACCCCACCACAAATCAAAGCAATCACTTCTCGTCGTCCAATCCGCACGGCTGGATGTCTAATCATTGGTGACGAAATCCTAAATGGAAAAATCCTCGACACCAATTCCTACAACTTCGCCCGTGTATGCTTCAACAACCTCTCAATCCCCCTTAAACGTACAATTGTCTGTGGCGATGACGCTGATGATATAACAAAATCTTTAGATATTTTGCTAAAGTCTGACATGGTCGATTTCGTGGTGACATCGGGTGGGTTAGGAAGTACACATGATGACATTACTTACGAAGTATTGAGTAATTATTTTGGATTGGGATATGGGCTTGACCAAGAGGTTGTTGATAGGATGCATAAAGTTAGGGGGAATTATTTGAATGAATTGAAAAAGGATCAATTATCGGCTTTTTATAAAATGGCTACTTTACCCTTTGCCAAACAGGGAAATACAGTTAGTGTTGAGAAATTTTTCATTGAAGAATCCTTATGGTTCCCACTTGTGGCGTTGAACCAACAGGTGTATATCCTTCCTGGAGTACCTCAATTGTTTAATAAATTAATACATGACATGCAACCATTGATCAAAGATAGAATAGTGAGTCAGGGGTTAAAGAGAAGATATGTAAAGACAACAACTAGGGAAAGTGAGTTGGCTCCATTCTTGACCAAACTTCAAGAACAATGTGATGAAGCTCACGGAGTGGGATCAGTGAAATTGGGAAGTTATCCTCATTTCAATTGGAAAGTTAATACAATCAGTATCATCAGTAGTTCTGTTTCAAATACAGCCTTACAAGAAATCGTTGATGATTTAGTTGCAAATCTCGGCGGTGATGCTCAAGAAATTACCCAAGATCAAGAAGATAAATTCACAAATGAAGAACCACCAAAGACCCACTAGTTTGTATATCACTCTCTCGTATATTGAATACTAAATCTTTCAACTTTATACAATACCTATTCAATCAAAAGAAATAGACTACACTTTTTCATTGTATATTCACATCATCCTAATACACAATTATTTACAACTTCTCAGCAAACAACTTGGTAACTTCTTCAATAGCAGCAGTAATACCTTCTGGCTTGTCCCCCATACCTTGAACAATATTACCCTTACCACCAGCTTTACCTCCAATATATCCAGAAACAGCTTTAGCCAAAACAGTAGCATCGACACCCTTAGCAATAGCTTCATCGGAAACATAACACCCATGAGCAACCTTTTCAGTTTCACCAGTAAGTAAATAAATAGACCTGGTCTTGTCTTGTTTCTTAATCAAATTGAAAGCTTCGGTAATGGCCTTTGCATTGGCAGTAATTGGAACATGAGCAACCAAAAATTCGGTCTTTTCTTTGCCATTCAACCATTCATTAACAATATCCAAAGTCTTCTTAGTTTCTTCCTTTTGTTTGGCCTTTTGGTTGTCCTTAATTGATTTATCCAATTTATTAAACTTTTCAGTTAATTTCTGTTTATCCAACACAGAAATCGACAATTTCTTCAAAGCAACACCTAATTCCTTGGCTTTATTTTCTTTAATTGGACCAAATGGTAATTCGGTAGCATGATCTAATTCACCATCAAATTCAGCAGCTAATCTTTGTACAGCATGGGCGTCGTGACCAGTAACGGCAACAATTCTTCTAATACCTTTAGCAATACCACTTTCTTCAATAATAACCAAATCCTTAATTTCACCAGTCCTGGCGACATGAGTACCACCACAGAATTCGATGGAAACTCCATGCCA
Organism: Hemisphaericaspora nanyangensis; assembly: GCA_030557635.1. Classification (NCBI taxonomy): domain Eukaryota; kingdom Fungi; phylum Ascomycota; class Pichiomycetes; order Serinales; family Debaryomycetaceae; genus Hemisphaericaspora; species Hemisphaericaspora nanyangensis. Next base: position 189,952 of record JAKTPO010000014.1, on the reverse strand, counting down.
TTCAGAACGTTTTGGTTCTTTTAATAAATCGTCAACTGAAACACCAATAGAAACGACTCTTACCGGATCAGGGTATGTTTCACCAAAGACAGCTCTTAAACCATTGATTTCCTTGGCTTCAGCTAATGAAACATCCTTATAGAAAACTTCCTTATTGTCTTTGACGTATTGGTTAGAAATAGATTCGACTTTAGCTAATTCCTTTGGAGTCAAAGCTTGTTTATGACTGAAATCAAATCTCAATTTTTCAGGTGCGACAAGGGAACCCTTTTGATCAACACCATCACCCAAAACTTCTCTCAAGGCAAAGTTTAAGATATGAGTACCGGTATGGTTATTTCTGATTGGCCATCTTCTTAATTCATCATAAGTGGCAATAACTTCATCACCAACAGTAAGTTCACCTTCAATAATGTTACCAGTATGTAACACATAACCGGCGTATACTTGGACATTAGTAACGTTGAATTCAACTTTGCCATCAATAACTAATTTACCAGTATCGTATTCTTGACCACCTTGTTCGGCATAAAATGGAGTCTTATCTAACAAGATACCATATTGGTTAGCTGGGTCTTCGATCTTGGAAACAAACGAAGATCCGTCATAAATGGCAACAATGTTAGCCTTGATATTTTCAGTGCCATATTTGTATTGATCATCAGTCTTTGGAACACTAACATCCGATTCTAATTCTGACAAAGCATGAACATCTAATTTGATTAATTCAGCACCTCCTTTGCTACCAGTACCCTTGGAAGCTTCTCTTGATTCCTCCTTGGCTTTTTCAAATCCTGGTTCATCAATCTTTAAACCGGCTTCTTCCGCCATTAATCTGGTTAAATCTACTGGGAAACCATAAGTGTCATATAATCTCCAGACATCTTTACCTGATAAAGTCTGTTCAGGAGTTTTGGAAGCAATGATAGCATATTGTTCAAATAATTTTTCACCTCTATCTAAAGTCTTGGCAAAGGAAACTTCTTCTTCATTCAAGATTTCCTTCAAGTCTTGAGCACCTTTAACAATTTCTGGAAAGATTTCTTTATTTTGTTCAATAACAACATCAACCAATTGTTGGAAGAAAGATCCAATAGGATAATCCATATATTTACGAACATAACGAGAACCTCTTCTTAAGATTCTTCTCAAAACATAACCTCTACCTTCATTATTTGGAACACCACCATCACAAATTGCAAAAGTTAAAGTTCTAACATGATCGGCAATGACTCTATAAGCAGTATCTATACCATCCTTGTCTTCAGAACCAAATTTACCAGTATAAGGTCTAACGCCAGTGATTTCTTGAATCTTGGCAAAAATAGGTAAGAAAACATCAGTATCATAATTGGAATACTTATTTTGTAAAATAGAAACCAATCTTTCAAAACCCATCCCAGTATCAATATGCTTGTTAGGTAAATTTCTCAAAGATCCATCTGCTTCTCTATTAAATTGCATGAAAACAACATTCCAGACTTCCAAAACATTTGGATCATCCATATTAACCAAATCGGCAGCATTTCTTCCACCAATTCTATCATAATGAATTTCAGAACATGGACCACAAGGACCTTGATCACCCATTTCCCAGAAATTATCCTTAACTGATCCAGGTAAAATATGATCTTCTTCTACCCCAACATTTAACCAAAATTGTTTAGCTTCCAAATCAGGTTCTAAACCTTGTTTATCGTCCCCACCGAAATAAGTGACGTATAATCTATCCTTTTCTAATCCATATACTTTGGTCAACAATTCCCAAGCCCAGTCAATGGCTTCCTTTTTGAAATAATCACCAAAAGACCAATTACCAAGCATTTCAAAGAAGGTGTGATGATATGAATCTCTTCCAACATCTTCTAAATCGTTATGTTTCCCACCGGCTCTAATACATTTCTGGGAATTGGCGGCTCTCTTTAAGGTAGCGAAATCACTAGCTGGATCAACTGTACCCAAGAAGATTGGTTTATACTGGTTCATACCTGCATTGGCAAATAATAAAGTTGGGTCATTGTGTGGAACAACTGATGATGATGGAACGTAAGTGTGTTGCTGTTTATTGGTGAAGTAATCTAAGAAGGTGGATCTGACTTTAGATGCAGTCCATTCTACTGTACTTGATGAAGATGATGATGACATTATACGTTTGTGGATTAAAGTCCTTAACATATAAAGGATTGTGAAGGGGTTGGGCTTAAAAAAGAAAAAAAAGTGAAATTTGACGATATTTCTTTGGTTGATGGGATGGTTTGGGGAAGATACAAACCGTTTACGCGGAAAATTTTTTTCTTTTCATTTTTCAATATAAAATTTGACTCATGCAATAAGCAGTTTAACAACGATGAATAGTCCAAGTAATCAGTCAATTTGTTATAGTAAATGTTACAGTATATATTTGGATAAAACAGTATAAATATATATGAAAAATGGCTAAAACAAACAACAAACAACAAACAAAACTAAAAACTACAAGTATTATAATAATATTATCATTTCTTTCATCTCATGTGCATACGTCTTAACCCATGAGAATGATCATGAGCCTGCACTGTAGGATCAACATTCGGATCAATCGAAGCATCAACATCTTGTTGTGAATGTAAAGCAGCCGCAGCCGCGACTGCAACTGCATTAACATTGGCTGCGGCTGATGCGGCAGCAGCACTTCCTGCTTGACTAGCTTCAATTGCAGCAAGCACCGCGGCATCAGGCACAGCATTAGTAGAGCCTGTATGATCAACTAGGTGATGATGATGGGTCGCAACTGGTTGAAGTGGATGTGACAACAATTCACCATAAGTCGGAGTTTGCGCTGTATTCATATGTTTATGCAAAGGCTTTTCAACAAGAGTTCTTGCGCCTCGCTGTCTTTTCTTTTTGTTTCCAATCGGATCTGGAGGATGATTATGAATTGGGTTTATCATACGTAATATCCACATTTCATTATCATTTTCAAATTCATCTTTACCATCATCAATGTCCTTTTTTATTTTCTTTTTATCTTTATCTGGTGGATATAAATTAGCAACTAATCTATAAGGACATTTAATTCTCTTTGTATATGCCACTCTTTGTCTCTTTGTGGGGTCCTTAACTGTGGTTCTAAAGTTTCCTGATCTTTCACATTGGAAATAAACCGCCTTGGGCTTTGAAGAATTGACAACAATCTTACAATTTTCCTCCGGTCCCAAGAAGAATTTGACGTATCTAACAAGATCTTGCTTGCTTGAGAATGTCTTGATTATTTCATTGTCTATATATCTTGAACGAATGTCACCACCAGTTGGGTTGAATCCATCAACAACTTGTTGTTGTGATTGTTGTGATTGTTGTTGTTGCTGAAGATGATGTTGATTGTGTAAATGTTGTTGTTGTTGCTCACGTTGTTCTCTCTCGCGTTGCTGTTGACGTTCACGTTGTTCTCTTTCACGCTGTTGTTGTTCACGTAATTGTTGCTGCTCGCGTTGTTGTTGCAATTGTTGCTGTTGTTGTTGCTGTTGAAGCTCACGTTGTTGTTGTTCACGCTGTTGTTGTTGCTGTTGATGATATTGTTGCAATTGTTGTTGTTGGTGTACCAACTCTTGTTGTTGTAGCTGTTGTTGTCTTCTCTGAAGTTCAGCTCTATGTTGAAGTTCAGCTGCTGCTGCTGCTGCACTAGCAGCATAAGAGTTTGGGTGTTGGTATTGACCTTCGTCTAACCCTCCATAGACAGCAGCAGCAGCGGCGGCAGCAGCTACTTGGTTAGTAGCAGCTTGTACAGCAGGATCAAAAGTGTCTTCATGATGGTGATGGTGATGGAACTGTTGTTGTTGTTGCTGTTGCTGCGGTTGTTGCTGTTGTTGTAATTGGTTGTTTTGATTACCAGCTGTTGATCGTTCATTAGAAGTAGAAGGACCCAGCATAATTTAATTAGTAGTGTGTCGTATCAAATAGCTGCAAAATATCGTTAACTTGTTTTTATCGAATGTTTTAATGTTGTGAATATTAAAGATAATTCCTGCACACTTCTCTCTTTCTTGTTGATGGGAGCGTTTATGTGAAGGAATAAATACAAAAACTGAAGAAAAGAAAAAGTTAAAAATTTCATTTTCATCACCAAAAAAAAAGAAAAATAAAAAAATAAAAAAATAAAAAAAAAAAATAAAAAAAAAAAAAAAAGAAATTTTTTGCTGGTAAATGCGAAGAATAGTCACGTGTTACATGTTAACGAAAGGATAAAGACTGTAAAAAGTTTTGTTTTACAGTTTAATTAACCGCTGTTAGAAATGCAGCAATACCTTAGGGACTTCTCATTCATTATGTTATATAGGCATATTAGGAAGCACGTATAGCTAATTAGAGGAGGATAGTGGTGGTTTTTGATTCAGGACTTTCTTGTTAATTTTGTACTGTGAACATATTTTTTTAACTCTTTCTGGCCATAAATTCTCCATAAAATCCTATTCCAGTCATAAGAATGCACTATGACGACCAATAAGGAGTTCCGCCTTTAGAAAAATGAAGAATTATTGGCTTTCTTATATTTATTTTGATCAAGACACGGTAGATTACTAGTTGAATTAATGAAATGAAAAGAGAGCATGAATCAGACACGTGATGAACTTGGGTTCGACGTTGCTTGAGCTGCTCGCTTTTCTCCAACTTCATATACATGAATAGTTGTGGAGCAGAACCCGACACTCATTGTTGGACATGGTAAACAAAACACTAATTAACAAGCCCATATTAGGCTAGTTTAGAAAAATCAACTTCTTGGTAAACATTCTCTTCACTTATTATAGAAAGACATTGGCGTCATAAATATGCTGTTGATCTCAATATTCAATTTCAATCTGATGTCTCAATTAGGAAATTCTGGAGAAAGCCGCATCACGTGATGAGGATTTTATTTTCAATCAGAAAATCATTTTCACTTTTGAAGAATGACATAGAAAGCTTTGTCAGAATTGTAATCACCCCATCGCCTACAAAACATGTCAGATATATTGGAAGCATATGAGCAAAGTTTGGGTGAACTCACGTTCAACTCTCGTCCTATAATCGACAACTTAACGATCATAGCCAAGGAAAATTCCTCGATTGCTGATGGTATAATTGATTTAATCAGCCAAAGAATCTATAGGGCTATTCCTGACCAAAAACTATTTGCATTATATCTATTAGATTCAATTTGTAAGATAATCGGAAATCCATATTGTATGTTAGTCGGTGATGATATATTTGCATTATATTCACATGTTTTCCAATTAGCCAATGAAGCTACTAGACAACGTTTGGTTTCATTGTTTGACACTTGGAAAACAACAAAAATTAGAGGAACGAGTGATCCAATATTTCCAAGAAGTCAGATTGATAAAATTGATCAGTTTCTTTCGAAGGCAGGATATCCCAAGGGAGGAGCTAATGGGAACAAGAAGATTGGATTGACAAACAAATCCTTGATTGATGACATAAATCAATTGATTCCTTTATTTGAGAGAAAGTTGAGTACTAACACAGGTGATTCCAAGTTAAGAGATAGATTTGATGCATTGAAACAATTGAGATTATTGTTAAGCACTCAACAGATGAAGCAGGCTGAATTAGTGGCGGTACAGAATCAGCTTAATAATATCAAAGAGCAGGAATTGACACCAACACCAACCCCACCTACAGCTTCTACTAATTCTCCAGTAACGCAAGTACAACAGCCACAACAACAACCAAATCCTGCAATTGCTATCTTTGCTGAGCTTGTGCGATCGGGATTAGTGAAAAAGGAACAAGAACCGATTCCTGGTTCCAAGCCTATTTATTCCCTTGTATTCCCCACGGTAAAATATGTCCATCAAACAAATGAATTACCCTCGAATTTGGCATTGGAAGATATCTTGAGTTCAAGTTCGACCATTCCTCGATCTTCAGAATATGAAAAGGTAAAATTTGGTGAAATGTCGAAAATATCTAAAAAAATTACTAGTTCAAGTTTACAAGATTTCATAAATGGAAATAAACCATCCTTGTCAACAATTAATTTATTATATGATTCCAAACCCTCGAAATGTTCCATATGTGGTAAGAGATTCTCAGTGGATGACGAAGGAAGTGCGAGTCGTAAGAGATTGCATCTTGATTGGCATTTCAGAATCAACAAGAAATTATCTAGTGCAGGGGGATCGAATGTACAATCTCGTAGCTGGTATTTGGATGATTATGATTGGGTTAAGTTTAAGGATGATGCATTGTTAGAATATTCAACTAGTGGAGAGACACAGAAAGAAAATGAGGAGAATGAAACTAGTATTCGTGGAGATAATAAGAATGTTCCATATGTGGTTGTATCTAGTTCAGATAAGAATATGAACAATAGATGTTTGATTTGTCGTGAACAAGTAAAGGCAAGTTATAATGATGAGATTGGCGAATGGTGTTGGTTTAATTGTATGAAGAATCCTGGAGAGGGTAAGAATAGTAGAAAGATTGTTCATGTTGGATGTTTTAATGAGTCAAATAAGAAGCGGTCAGCTGAGAGTGACTTGAGCGGGGTTAATATTAAACGAGGTAGGTATTAATATCGAGAGAAATAGTGTACAGATATATAACTCGTAATAGTAATATATATTTTCTCTTAAATACAAGAATAATAAATACTCTTTAAGAATAAAAAGTCATATATAAATAACAACAATTCTTTCAGATTTTTTGGTTTTGGATTTACTTTTGACCTAAACATTTTAAAATGTCAGACCAGACCTTAGCTGGCTTTTGAGAAGCGTCAACGCCACTCCAGATACCAGCCTTTTGGTAGTATTCAACAATTGGGTAGGTTTGCTTGTGGTAAGTAACTAATCTCTTCTTTAAGGCGGCTTCATTGTCATCAGATCTTTGAACTAATGGTTCACCAGTCAAGTCATCAGTCATTTCCTTCTTTGGAGGGTTGAATAACTTGTGGTAACTTCTACCACTAGCTGGGTGGACTAATCTACCAGTGATTCTAGCGACTAATAATTCATCATCAACCTTTAATTCAACGGCAGATTGTAATGGAGTCTTTCTTTCTTCCAACATCTTGTCCAACTTTTCAGCTTGAGGAATAGTTCTTGGGAAACCATCCAAGATGAAACCATTCTTACATTCAGCGTTACCTTCTAATTCAGATTTGATCATGTTGACCATGATTTCATCAGAAACTAATCCACCTTGATCCATGATTTTCTTAGCTTCAACACCCAATTCGGTCTTAGCGGCAACTTGGGCTCTTAACATATCACCTGTAGCTAAGTGACAAGCACAGAATTTGTCACGTAAGTTTGGAGCTTGGGTACCTTTACCACTACCTGGAGGACCAATAAGAACCATACGAATGGACTTAGGAACATCTGGAATAATACCAGCTTTCTTTTCCAATTGTTGGATACGTTCTTGTAATTTAGCAACGGTTTGCTTTAAGTCTTCGACTGACATGTTCGGAGTTTTATTTCTTTGTGTAGAAGAAGAGATTAAACAATTGAGTTTTGAATAAATTTTGAAAAATTATGTTGAGTGAAATTTTTCGGAGCTTAGCGATTGGGTGGTGCTACCACACACCACCACCAACACCGCCAGTGCACCACCACGACTATGCTCTACGTTCAAAAAAAAATTCACGTCAGATCCTCGCACGGAAAGAAAAAAGTTTCCTCTCCGGGGAATAAATCTGCTGCAATCTTATTGGTTCACAGCCAACCCCATTTGAAATTGATTGGCACCCATTTATTTTCTGTGATCATACTCCATTATGCATTTTACTAAATAACCAATAAAAATGATAAATACACCAACGTTTTTACTACATGTAAATAGATGAACCGTTTACTCTTAGAGTATTTGAGGCAAGGGGAATTATTGCCTACCCACATACCAATTATTCAGCAAGAACACACAAAGATTAAATTGTTATCAAACATCACCACCCCCAGCCCCCAAAGCCATTTCTTCTTAATGACATCCAACCTTCTTGAATACATCATCTTCTTCACTACAATTTATTTCTTTCAATACATAAAATTTTTCTCTATTAATCCCAAAGAATAAAACTAACTAATAAAAAATAAATAAAGTACACCATTAATAAAAAACAAAAAACACCAATAAACAATTAATAAATTAATATTGGAAAGTATGAATTTCAGGAACATGTTCAACCTTAACCAATGGTCTATAAATAGGCTTCCACATTTGTGATCTAACCCAAGCAAGACATTGATTGAATTCTCTTGGTACATTAACAAATCCACCATCTGGTCTTCTTTCACTTTCAACTCTAGCAGTTCCTTCTTCTAAAGATTGTAAAATGACAGCAGTGGCAACATATGCACTAACTTCATCAATTTCTTCTAAACGTGGTAAAAGACCATTCTTTGGATTTTCCATCTTTGGTGACATCTTGGCTAATTGATCAACAGCAGCAGAAACCATGGTATCGGAAATAGTTGTACATCTAGATAAAACAGCACCAAGACCAATACCAGGGAATGTGAAACAATTGTTATTCTCAGAAATATAATATCCATCAACTGGTTCAAATGGAGATCCAGTAGCAATAAGAGCATTATTATCAGTCCATTTCATAATATCAACTGGAATAGCTTCGTGCAATCTGGTTGGGTTAGATAATGGGAAAACCAACGGTTGTGGGTTATGCTTGTACATTTCCTTAATGACTTCTTCAGTGAAAGCACCAGCTTGAGTAGAACATCCAACTAAAACAGTTGGTTTCACTTTGGATATCACATCAACCAAGTTTTTAGTATCAACACCTTTCCATTCTTGCGCTGGATCAGCATATCTCATTTGTGCTGCGGTATTATTGGTGGAATCATCCAAGATAAGACCATTACGGTCCATACAATGAATCTTTGATCTTGCTTCTTCTCTAGTGGCACCATGAGAAACCATGTGGTTAACAATTTGATCAGCAATACCTAAACCAGCTGAACCAGCACCATAAATCAAAACTTCAGATTTAAGCAAGTCACGGTTGGAAAACTTTAAACCAGCAGTTATGGAAGCCATGACAACGGCACCAGTACCTTGAATATCATCATTGAATGATGGTAATGCTTCTCTATATTTGTATAACATATCTCTACCAGTACTAACACCGAAATCTTCATAATGTAAAACAGCACTTGGGAATCTTTCTTTAACAGCAGTAATAAATTTATCAACAAAATCCCAATAACGTTCACCTCTTACTCTTGGGAATTTGTTACCCATGTATAAATCATCATTTAATAACTTTTCATTATTAGTACCAACATCCAAGACAACTGGTAAAACTCTACCAGGATGAATACCAGCACATAATGTCATTAAACCCAATTTAGCAATGGCAATTCTAATCCCACCGACACCTTGGTCTCCGATACCTAAAATACCTTCACCATCTGATACAACAATATAATCAATATCCTTATCTTCACCATATGCAGATAATCTTTCATCAATTGCATCTGGTTCATTTATATCCAAAAAGCACCCTTCTGGTTTTCTGAATCTATGAGAATAAGCAGCAATCGCATCCCCTTCAGTTGGAGTATAAATAATTGGTAACATTTCTCTAATATGTCTTCTAACCAATTCATAGTATAACACTTTATTTTGAATTCTCATCGAAGTCAAGAAATCATTCTTGGCTAATGGAGTCTTTAAGAAACTAAATTGTCTATATGCTCTTTCGACTTGTTCATCCAAAGTATTGATTTGTGCAGGTAATAAACCGTTCAATCCAAATGCTTTTCTTTCTTCCAAAGTGAAAGCAGAACCTTTATTGAAGATTGGAGAATTCAATAATGCAAATCCTTCTAAGTCACATTCAATTGGACCTTCAATGGATAATCTGGTCGTTTTTGGTTTTAAACTAGCAATAGCGGCTCGCACATCAACTGGAGTTTTGATTGTATGAGTATGGATTGGAGTATGTTTAGATACAACCGTAGATGCAAATCTTATATTACGGGGTCTATAAGCAACCTTTAACATTTTTTATTATATTATACGGATATAGATAAGGGGGTGGTGGTTTGGGTGAGAATTGGAGTGTATTGTCCTAATTGAGGAATAACAAGAAAGCTGGGTAAAAAAATTTATGATTCCGTGAATTGATGTTTTCAAGAGAAATTTGCGCTTATATTTATACAAATTCGACACAGAGGATGATTTATCCGCTATTTCTAAAATTTATTTTTATTTTAAGTTTATTTTATTTCTTTTTTTTATTTTTTTTGGATATTATTATTTTAACTTTTGTAACATTATGTTTATTTAGCTTTTCCGAATTAATCCTTCCTAACAATTTTTTTTTTCGATAGCCCATTTTTTGACACATTATGAAAAGCAAGCCTTATGAAAGCATTACTTGGCTGATCATATCTCACCATCATGGCCAATTCAAAAATTACTTGGAAGGTAATGAAAGCATCCGCCTGACCTCAGCAGTATAAGCAATTTTACATCTGCATTATAGCTCACTTCCACAACTGTAAAAACATGGCCCTGTACCCTTTTGAATTCGTGTGACCTTAGCGGTCAAATATTTTATAGATACTAATTATTGCTAAGCAACCGAGAGAAAGATTATATGAGATGGAAAGTGTTGGATTGTTGAGAGATAAACATTCGACATACACTTCAAATTTTTTATTTTTAATTGTTTCATTCCGCTTGTCCTCTCCCCCCTCCTTTTTTTGCCCTATGGCATTTCATCATACTTCATTTTCCATCTTACTTAATTATTCCCCCCCCAACTTTTTTGTTTTAGCTTAAATGTAACACAAACCTAAACACAATAAGAAGGAAGAAGAAGCGTAAGTTATACGTAACTTCTTCTTCATCGGTTGAAATTATTCCTACTATTAAGTAACTACTTAATGACAGTAAATTATTCAACTCATCCCCCCCACACATCTCTATTAGTAATTGCAATTATGTTATGGACATCAACACCTTCATAACTAAGCAACAGAATGTAAGAAAATAGAGAATGGTCTAGATGTGTCACGTGTGAAAGAAAAAACTAAGCCAAAATGAAAAAGAAACAGAAAAAAATATATAAATTTCTTTTCCGAGTTTTTCCTGAATTGGTCTAATTAAAAAATCACAATGTGTGGTTAGCGGATATTCCGATAAATCACTGTGTAGAAAAACTCCTCTTTGGGACGAAAACCACATCGCAAAGGGCATTCACCGAGAAACAAAGACAAAACGTTATTGCAAATGAGGGGCGGATATGTTTACATTTATAAAAACGTCCACATTTTTTTTGTTGGCAAATTTCAACACTAAGCAATTGGTTTAATACGTTCAATCGCACCCCCTCCAATTAATTCCAAGTACATCGCTTAATGATTCTGATTGCAGAAAGCTTTTTATGTGCAGTCTCTTTTAAGTTCGACAAGTAGTCAAACTATTAGAGAAATCTATAATTGCATTTCTTGTATTTCCATACTGAGTTGTCACCACTAAGAACGTACACCAACTATCGGTCTTGTTAATCTAATAAGGCTAGTTACCGACAGCGTTAGCGAGAAACGGAATACTTCGGAAGCGTCCCTACTAATATCAAACGTAAAATTCCGAAAATTGCTTAAATAAACAAATGTTGGTTTTGTGTAATTACTCTAAAAGCTTAGTACAGCCCAAACCAAAGAGAAAACCCCTCCTTTCAAAGGCTCGGTTCGTTAAAGATGAGCGATAACGGATCTCTTCCTTTGAAGTTTTATTTTTGGAGTTTGTGTCATATCTTACCCTTCCAAACTTTTGATTGTGTGAATTGTCAACCATTCCGATAAATCATACAGTTATTTTGACAGAGTGTTCTATTTTCGTATATTATCAGAAAAAAGACAAGAAGCTCGTTCAGGTAGCTCGCTTATCTTTTCTAAATGTGTTCTGATGAGCTGTTTCTATGTTGGCATTACGAACAATTTTATACCACCCGACATTCTGATTCAAAGGTGTGGTGAGTTTATCGGAGTCGTTTGTTAGTTCATAATTTACAACTTGGAAGCTGCCCTACCAAAACCCATATCTTCAATTTCCCCCACAGCCGAAGTTATTCGTATTCTAATACATGTTCTCTCTAGATAATGTTTAGCTTCTCCTCTTTTTAAATAGAATCACTCGGTTTCTCCCAGAACGCATCTGCCGGACTCCGCTTGGAAACACATTATGATTTTTTACGCGGTCGGAAAAACTCTGCATAATAATAAATCTGTCTGTCAAATTTTCGCAGCTATTTTTTCCGATTAGTTCTCAAAGGTTTGCAAAAGCATCATCAATGCAGATAGAAATTGTCATTTTTTGTGCACGTTTTAGATAGACTGTATTAAACAACAATACGTGGCGGTATTATTGGTCATTCCTTTTTCAGTAATATTGCTAAATAAATTAAAGACGGCAATGTTATGTTACATGATAGAAATCGTCTCCTAAATCATGTAACAATGACGCTAATGGATCATGAAAATAAAATCAGATATCTTCTTCCAAAAGAAGAAAATTATCTGAAACAGGTTTTTTTTAAAATCTTTTTGGCTTCCTTTTCTCAAATTCATTGCTTGTTGGATAGTTTGCTGTTGGTTTTGCAATCAACCCCCAAAATAAACCATCTTCTGGGGGGTATATTCTCAGAAAAAGAGTGATTGGTTTCCTTCGTTGGATTATAATCACATATACAAATGTTTATTTTAAATCAACAACTGCATTTCTATTTGCAAACTAGTAACTTCCTTGACGTCATTTCGTTAAAATTGTCTTATGATCGATAAGCGAAGATTTCAATCATTGGAAAATAGTGTGATCGTATTGCAAGGAAGTATTGGTAACCAATAATGACCCAAGCCTTCAATAAATGATATCTCCTACCGAATCAAGAATGTGGTTTCAGAATTCTTGTTGAAACAGATAGCATGTCAGTTAATTTCTAATTACAAAACATCCTCATCGAAAAGTGGTTTTCGAGCATTCCGAAAGTATTAAGATTGTTTATTTTTTTTGCAGCCAAAGCCAATACTGAATTTGGAAATATTTCTTTTAAACAACCTGCCTTCCCCCCCCACCACCATCTTGCTTTGTTGTGTAAATAAATAATTTTTATTAATATTAATACAA